>CABHPP010148145.1:0-51646 GCA_902168425.1 Peromyscus attwateri | reverse complement strand
CCCAGGTACAGTAAATGTAAGAAGGGCAATAGATCTCCAACAAAAGTTAAAGGAATGGCTACAAATGAAAATAAAAATGATATGAAGCAAGGATGATTTTATTGTGTTAAGGAAGAAGAGGATCAACAAACTATAAATTATTTTGGAAGCACATGTGGGGCAAATGTGAAGACAAAAGACAAAAGGGAATCTTTGGGCTGAATGAAGACCCGGGTATTGGTAGAGAAATAAGGACATAATGTTCTTTTAGTTGGAATCTCCATAGGAGACAGAGGGCAAAAGCGAGACTTCAAGAGAACTTATAGATATCTTCCAAGGTTACCATTGAATATGACTTATAAAGTTCAGAAAATACCAACTGATATAATGTCCCAATAAAAACACGTGTACAAACTCACAGCATATTAAAATGCAACACAAAAACTTTGAGAAACTAAAGAAATATGTTTATAGTAAAGGAAAAGCACAGTGAAAACATGAATTATAAGCAAATGCATCAATGGACAAGGGAAAAATCACATCAGACTTTCACTAGACACCCATCATGTCAGACGATTGGAAAGTTAGTGGACAATGAAATGTTTAAATGCTACGAAATCAGTAGAAAATAAATCAATGGAACTATCCATGTCACAAATATTACTTTTAAACAGAGGGAACATGTAAAACTTTTCTCTAAAAATTAAAACAGTATTCAATTTTACATAGGCCAAGATTTTAAAATTTTAAGGGAAATGTCTCCAGGAATGAAGAGGACAGTGGCCAAAATTTACACCTATACACACTAAGAAGAAGGGAATCAAAGTTGTCATGATTTAAAGTAAAATTAAGTTTTATTTCTTATACCCTTTTGACTTGTCTTAAATTCCTAATTCCCTATACACATAATTATAAATTTCAATGACATGTTTAATATACACACAAAAGAGTTCTATAGCTCCTAAGCAATACATAGGAATTGAAAAACTATTAAGAAAATTACGCTTGAAAAGCCAATCCATCACTAATTGAACTTGAAGTATTCAAATATAAAAATATGACTCTGTAAAGATCAGTAATACATAGGAAACAAAGGGTTAAAATGATGTATAACTAACAAATGAGATGTGTTGAAGTTACCTCTAATAAGTTGAACTTTAAATATCATGTAAAAGATAAATTGAATGAATTTAACGTAGCACTTGACATTTAGAATTTAATGCATTCATATAAACTACCACTTTAAATGAGAATTTTACAACTGACCAAAATATAAACTTTCTAATTTGAAATAAAGCAAACCTAATACTATACAGAAAGTATAATGTTTTTAAAATGTATTTCAAATTTACAAATGTTTTAAGAGACATCAAGATTTCATAAAGCAAACATTAACATAAAGAAAGATAGGGTAGTTTTAAATTGAAATATAATTTCAAATAAGCAAGATTGCCAGATTAAAACACTGTATTTCATGTTAAAAAGGGAAATTCTCTGAATATGGGTGACAGTTATATGGCTAGATCTGCTTGGGGAGCCCCTGGCTGTGTGACCAGAACTTATTCAGGGTGCTTGAAATGGCTTTTTGGAACACATTCCCTAGGGGGGGATACCTTGCTCAGCCTTGACACGTGGGTTGGGAGAGAGCTTCTATGCCAGACTTAATTGACTCCTCAAGGGAGGCCTTACCCTCTCCTGAGGATTGGATAGGGGGGTGAGATTGGGGATGGTGGAGGGGCAGGGAAGGGGAGGGAGGGGGAACTGGGATTGATATGTAAAAGGAAGAAATAAAATAAAAAAATAAGTAATTAAAATAAATACATAAATAAAACATCTTTTTATAAAAGGGAAATTCTCTAAGAAAACACAAGATCTTAAACGTACTTGCACCTTTTAGTATCAAAACGCATGAAGTGAAAACTGATATAATAAAAGAAGAAATAGATAAATACGTAATAATGCAGCAAACCTTTCCAATTTTCATCCTATCCCAGCTCGTTCTCCTCAAGAGCTTGTCCCTTCTTCACTGTATTCAGTTGTTCACATGGACCCTGTTCAGTGAAATGATAAGAAATCAATTAAAAGTAAGTAGTAATAAAATCGATTCTTCAAATAAATATCAATCAGCATATGTGAATCGGAGAACATTCTACTCAACAGTTCATTCAAACTATATTTGTTTGTTCACATGGGCCATGATCCATTCAATCATAAGAAATAAATTAAAAAATAAATAATCATAAAATCAGTTCTTAGAATAGTATCAACATGTGTGAATCAGATAAAATTCAAGCTTCTATGGAGAATATATTTTCTATTAAACACAATGTTTTTTATTTTATATATGTTCCAGTTTTTCTACTTAGAAATGTTTAATCAAAGTGAACAAAATCTCTCTGTGAAAAGCATATGACCTATGGAGTTTATTAGTATGATGTTCTGAATCTACAAGAAATAGACACAAGTCTCTATCCACTGACAAATGATAAAGAAAGTTTGATGTGATGTGAAATAATGCCATTTGGCCAGATCTGAGAGGACAACACTGTCTTTCTCAACAGGAAAGGAAACAGATCATTACAATACCCAAAATAAAGCCAAAGCAGAAACATGCAGAGCTCCAAAATAGGATTCACGAATAGACTATTTAAATGGTTGGTTTTGTAGAGATTGATAGTATAATGGTGATTAGCTGAAGCTAGTCAAGTGGTTGAGAGAAAAGAATAATAAAATAAGAAACAGGTATACATTTTGATGGATATACATTTCATATGGACTACACAGTCAACCAGAAAACCTTCTTTTCTCATCTCATTTAAACTGAATCCATAAGCCATATTAATTACTGTTTGTAGAGTACTGTACATGATTCTTCTATAAATTGGTCTTTGTTGCTTTTAAGGATGCTGTGAAATTATGATACAGCTTTTTTAAAAATGCATACTCATAGTTTTGTATAGAGCACATATCAAACCCTTTTTTGTACCCAGCACATAAAAGCTACTTTGCCTACTTAGAACAGAAGCTTAGAATTAGTTGGAATAAAGGATCTCCTTTTACAAGTAACTATTAATCTCTCCATGATGGCTCCCAGTTTTCTGCTTTAAACACTAGGATCATCCCATTTTATTTCCAGTTTCATTTCTTTGCCATTCGAGAAGTGACATTCATGAACTAAATACATTTCAAGGTTTGTTAATTTATTGATCAGACTTTCCTCCTCCAAAATCAGCCACATCATTATCTTTTCATCGAATAACAGGTGAATGGCTGTTCTTGCAAATGTAATCTTATTCTATTGATTCAAGGTATGATATAGGAGGAAAGCTCACATGAAGGGCAAAATGGCCAGAGATGAAGAGAAACTCACTGCTGATCTTAAGTGCTTTGCTATTGTAAACTATGCTGTGTGTCTCAAAATGGAAAAGCTTGAATATCACATAAGAAATACAAGGACAATAGTGTATGCTTCTTCCCCACACTCTTGCCATAGAAGTATTGGATCTGAACTCCCTCTTTTTAGTGTGTAGATGGACCTTAAGTCAAGTATAAATAAATTATCCTCATCTTTACAATATTCATCAAAAATAAGGCATAGGAATAAGTGATTTATTAACAGTTGTGTATATATATATATATATATATATATGAAATTATATATGTATGTTTGCTTCCTGATAAGTCAATAAGAACAATTAGTGTCCACATATTCCTTGTCAGAGTAAACAGTTTATTATTTCACACTGTTGTACTTGTTTTTACCTTTTAAAGTGTTTTGTTTATCCAGAGTAAAAGTGCCATTTACCAAGAAGCAGGGGATGGTAGAGTGTTTAACGTGTTTATTGTTCAAGGATGAGGAGCTGAATTTGGATCCCCAGCTCTCACATAAAAGCCAAATGCAATAGTGTACAAAAGCAATTCCAGTGCTGGAGGTGGACGGAGTGGTACTTGGAGACATCAAGATCCCTGGAGCTCCCTTACTGGTGGTTTAGCTAAACCATTGAGGCCCAGTTATCAAAAGAGTGGCTGAGCCTCAAAACATGAAATGCGGAGGAATAGAGAAAGATACATGATGTAAACCTCTGCTCTCTATATAAGCATGTTAGTATGCATGAACCAGGATCCAAAATGAGAAAACATCCCCCACATCACCCCCACACACACTCCACACCCCTGCCATTTACATTTATTTCCAAAAAGTTAAATTAATACCTAAGCAAATGTTTTGGCATCCATGTGGGGTCCCTCAGGTCACCCATCAGAAACTGTCTTGAATTCACTCAGTTTTGCTGACAGGGCTATGTACGTCAAACAGATAACACTGGTTAAAATCAAACTACACTGAAACTTGTTTTGTTCTAAGGGAATGTGGGTGGTGGAGATATTTTGTGCAATCTGTCAGTTTTCTCGGTTTAAAAATGCTGCTCAGAGAAACAAAAGCCCCCTGCCAGAAACACTTAGTTAAAGAAATGACTTTTCATAGAAAAAGAAAATTGTCAATGTTAATTTCTCAAAGCATTGTTCTGTCTTAACATTAATAGAAACTCCAAATTAATGGAAATGGCAGAGGATCAAAATGTTATGTTTTGTCTTCTTTTTCTCAAAGGTGTTTCAAAAACCTAATACTGTTGTGGTTGTCTCAACACTGCTATATATACGCAGTCTGTTATCTGATTCCGTATCACTGCTGCAACACTATATGAGAATCACACCAATGCAAGACATCTGTCAAGAGCCACTGATGAAGAGCAGAGTCAAGAGTATTTGTAACTGGTCTTGCTAGAACTTCCGTTCCTTTGGTGCTACCATTTTGCTGATTGGTTAATCTATGATACTGGCTCATCTTTCAAGCTTGTGCCAACTCAGGCGGTGAAGGCAGCCTGGTCCCTGATCATTCAAAAACTCTGCATCAATTTTCTGCTTAGCAACACAAGTTTTTAAGCTCATCATTTTGAGACATGAAATATAGATATGATTCAAAAATAGTACAGAAGACTGACAAACTACAAGGGATGTGATTATGAATACTCAGGTTTTATTATAATTGCATGCCAAGGGAAGAAAGAAAAAAGGAAAGAAAACACACAAAAAATTCAGTTAATAATCAAATAACTGTCCTTATATGATAAAGTGACTAGAAATGACTATAAGCTCTGATTATTATACTAAAGAGGTGAGGGTATAGGAAATCCAAGACACAAAATAGTTTGAAACCTATAATTCTATTGTAGAAACTTTGGTGTTGTGGCATAGACTGACTTCATTTGTAGAAATCATTGAGTGAAATCAGGGGATGATGACATTTGCCTGTGGCTTATATTAAAACCTACAATTGTATTTTTTTATACTTCTAGTAAGAATCAAAATAATGAAGACACAATAATTTTAATGAAATGTGTACTTTCATCAATGAAAATATTTCTTCCTAGTATTTCTTTTTGACAAGCTGTCTTTAAACACACCAGCATATATCTGGAAGGGTGTACAATGTGAACCAATAATTGATTGCTTTTAGATTGAGATAATGCTGTTCACATCACAGCAGAGGTTCTTGAATGGTGTTTCATAAGTACACTGAAGGACCACAACAAAATTAGGGTTAAGTTACTTCTTGAAAATCTGTCTCATTGTTTATAGTAGACAGAGATAGAGTTTGCTCTGAATTCTGTCAGCTTGAACACTCAGTATAATATTCTAATAAATATGTATATGTAAAATGTTATATGTTGAAACAGCAATTTTATTTTATTCATTTCACTACTCATGGTGATAGAAGTCTGGAGTTCAATGACCATAAGAAGCCAAATGTGCTTTCTATTTTACATACATACTAATACAATCGTAATGGGAATGCTTCAACTTTTTTTTTTTTCTTGAAGATTTTGCTTCTCAAATGCGTTGTGTGTTTGTGTGGATGAGGTAAATCATAAACCATGATATGATTGTTTTCCATCAACAGCTATTTCCCCCAAGTACCATTCTAGTGTTCAGAAAATAAACCAAAAGCTGGCTCACACAAGCCAAACTGAAAGAATAAACTGGAAATAATACAAAACTGAAAGTCCAAAGTATCTCTGACTACTCCTTCATCTTTCATATACCTGTCCTGTTTTTTCTTCATTTGAGTTAAATTTCCAGCTTCATTGAGTGATGTGAGACCTAATTAGATCTGTTACCTGTCAAAAAATTGTCCATTGTATTAACACTATGATATTATCAAAACAAAAACAAAAGTTTACAGAAGAATATGGAATCATGATAAAGATAAATGGCTTCTTTTTTAATGTACAAATACATTGTGCTTTCTCTACCACAATATGTGAGCAACAAGGTGAATGAGTGGGCTTTGTGGAGCCCACTACCTGTGATGGGACACCTCGTGCAGCCTTGAGGCAGGGGGAAGGGCTTGGACTTGTCTCTACTGGATGTGCCTCCCCATGGGAGGCCTTGCCTTCTTGTGGATGGGAGTCAGGAGTGGGTTGAGAGGGGGAGGTTGGTGGGGAGGTGGGAGGGAAAGAGGGGATCTTTGATTGGTGTGTAAAGTGAATGAAAAAATTTTCTTAATAAAAAATCATCAATAGTAAAATGTAATAATTCATCAAATTTCAAATAAATACTAAATGTTTTGAGATAAGAATGCAAGAAACATGGAATAAAATTGCAAGTAGCTACCTGATGTTTTTAAATCTCATAGGAATAATTACCTTGGAGAATTGATTAAAACTAGCTGGACTACAATATATCATTACATAATAGCTTTCTTAAAAATCTCACTTTTAACAAAGCATAATCTTTTGAATTAAGTAAAAAATGTGGTATTACGTGGACTAATTATGGATTATATTGCTTATTATTTCAGAAAATAAAACATTACAGAAAATATCATAAGCAAACACAAATATCCTCCCATTTAAGAGACCATAAAAATATAACTGACATGAAGGTGATAAATATTTTCTTTTTCTATAAAGTAATTTGATGAATATATTTTTGAGTCTATATTAATTTTCATAATTAAAATTTGAAGAATTTTTAGAAAGACATGTTAATTATTCACACATCATGTCTTTATTATTAATATTTTACATTACCATAGCACTTTTGGTTAAAAACAGAACATTTAAGATTAGTCATTGTGTTAAATTCATAATTTATTCAGAGTTTCATAATTTTTTACCTAATGTCATTTTTCTCTTCCTAAATCACATTCAGGAAGTACATTGTATAGGTTCAATATATTCCTTTAGAATCCTCTTGATTAATGAACCATTTCAAACTATTATTTGTTGTTACATTGTTCACAGGTGTAAGGAGAAACAATTACGTCTTGGTATCATGCTCTCATTTGGGGATTTATATTTACTTTTTTTATCAGGATATTTGTTTGCATTTTCAAAAGAAATTCCACAAATGCAAAGTGCTTTTCAATGACCTCTAGAATAAAGATATCAACATGACATCCTTGTGATATGAACAGCTACTACCTGCTGTAATGATCTGTGTGAGCTTTATGCAAAACAGCTACCTATTTCTCTCCTATGGGTCACCCTTGGAAGGGAGTTATCATGTGCAGACGAAGCTTGAGCAGAGGAAGGCTACGCTTTGCCTTCTTGAGGGCAGATGATTTACCATCTAAAATAAGCTGAGCTTTTGAGCAGGGAACTTTGTTTTTCTGTTGACTAGGCAGAGTTCTTGATTAATGAATTTTATATCAAAGGGGACTCACCAGCACTTATTTTTGTTTAATTATAATGTGATTCTAGTTGATTAATTTTGTACTCAAGTCATTCCCATCTTTCACCATTGGCTTCTCTTTCAGTTGACCCAGGTATTCTTTTTTATTAAATTATTTACTTTAAAATCACACTAGCCATTTCTCTCAGAAGTCCTGATTCATTCCATTGGTTTACATTATCTAATGAAATCAGGGACTGGTTATTAGCGGTACTTATTGTTATTGAAATATTCTTGACTCCAAGTCCTCTCTGAAGAAAGATAAAAAAGGCATATGTATGACTTATTAAATAATTAAGGTAAACATAATTATGACTATCTCTCTAAGGCATTCTATCTCTTTTAAACCAAACTAGCATTTACACTGATATGTGTAGTATGGCATTCTTTGTCTCTGAGGACTTTCCAGTCTTGGACATTTTTGCCTCTGTGAGCTTCGTCTTTACCATGAAGAGACCAGATCCTGTTGTTCCCTGTGTGTAATTAATTATTTAATTACTTTGTACATGTGTAACAGTAATTTAATTGTCATCCTATATCCAGTGGAAATGAACCAAAACTGTCAAATGTGCGCATGTGTGTGTGTGTGTGTGTGTGTGTGTGTGTGTGTGTGTACTTATTCCTTATCTTACTATATGTTCTATTACTGTGAAGAAACAGTGTGACTGAGGAAACTCTTATAAAAGAAAACATTTACTTGGAGCCTTACTTACAGTTTCAGAGGATTAGTTCATTGTCATCATGGTAGGAAATATGACAACAGGCAGGAATGACACTGGAGAAGTAGCCGAGAGCTACAACCTGATCCATAAGCAGAGAGACAGAGAAAGAGAGAGAGACTGGCTTTGACCTGGCTTTGGAAAACTCAAAGGCAAATCACTAGTGCCACACTTCCTCCAACAAGGCCATACTACCTAATCTTTTCAAATATTGCCAGTCCCTAGCGACTAAACATTTCAGCATCTGAGCCTATGGGAACCATTCTTGTTCAAACCATCAACTTGAACTGCAGCCTTTCTTCCATATTATAACGAAAATAGGTGGTATTCATGTTTCCCCTGACAGCTCAGGATATTCCAGCTTTTTAAATAAGTTTATAAAATTAGGCTGATAGAAGAATTTAGTGTTCTACCTTCAGATCTGATATTTTACACTGGTGTAGATTCTGTCCTCATTTACATATACATCTTTGTGTAGGTCCATCCCTCCATTGTACACTATTTCCCATCATTCCTTCCTTTTTTCACTCTCTACATCTCTCTCTCTCTCTCTCTCTCTCTCTCTCTCTCTCTCTCTCTCTCTCTTTCTCTCTCTCTCTCCTAATGTTTTCTGTTCTACTCTGACGTGTGCTTTTTATTCTCTTTACTGTTTGTCAGTTTGTTGAATTAGAGCTATTTTTAAATTATAGCGGTATCAATTAATAATTTATATTCAATTTACGTTGTACTTTTCATTGTTATTTATTCCAATTTTAATATGAAAGTACTATTTTTACTTTTATAGAAGAAATGATTGATACAGAAAAATATATAGTTATAAAAGGAGGGATTATGATAGTACCTTCTGTTTCGAAAAAAAGTGACTCTAGATGAAGTTTTTTGATGACAGTTTTCTCTGGAGCAGTTGTGTATGGCTTCACCTCTAAATCTATGTTAAAAATGAAGCATGCTTTTTGGATGAAAATAAACTATACCAAACTGTGAAACTGTCATGGGATCCTCTATCTAGCATGGGGCAGTCTTATGGAGGGCGGGAAACAACAGGATGCAATGGGCGGCATAGGTTTTATATTTCATGCCTAATTTTCCAGAATGAAGAAGCCAATCTCAAAGGAGTTCTAACATCCGGCCTCTAAAGTATGAGGCTGTAGAATTTTAATCACATAGAATACAGATCTAAAACTAAAATATAATACCCACTTCCTCAAGAAAATTGGTATAAAAGTAACTCTCTAACTTATTGTTGTCAAAATGTTGGCATGACTCCTTATGTGCAAAGCAGAAAATATTCCACAAGAGTGCAGTGCACAGTTGGTTGGATTAAGGCAATCAAGTAAACTCAGTAGATGTAAATGTTGAGGAAGACCTACGTGTGAGTCTACACAGAAGTATGCATCTCAATGAGATTTAAATCAAATCTAGAACTGCAGGCCAGTCAGACACATTCATCCTACTGACCCAGACAAGCTCAAAGCATGTTAATTTAATATTCTAAAGCAATTATTTGTATGAGACAGAATAATCATGACTAAAGAATCATCAAGTACATTGGCTTTAATATTTTAAAATGATTAACTTTGTATAGTTCACCTTGAGTGATTAGTACTTTTCTGTGATTCAGAAATAAAGCTTAGTATACAAATTAAATTCATGAAAATGAAAAACAAATGAGTGTGTACCTCTGAATTTGAGGACTGAAAATGAAGTATAACTACCCTCTAGTCTGTCTTTGGCGATGAAATCATTGCAAATTTCTTTTTAAGTTTTGCTGTGTCAATTCACTTTGGAGTGGCTAAGGTGGGGAGGAGACTGTTTTCCATCTGCGTGCTTTCTTAAATGTTGGTTAGATGCTTTTATCATTTAACCTTAGCAAGCCTTATCTCTCCAACTCCAGTGTTCTTCGTTTATCTGTGTGAAATGCAGTAATATTTTCCTGTCCCTATTTGGCCTATTGAAGGGCTAAATCACATTATCTCTGACAGAGAAAATCACTTCTTTTGCGGGGTTAGATCTGAAAACAGATCTCCCATGGTAGAACTTGACTTTTCTGTCTTTGGAAAGTACTTCTTAATCATTTTTCTCTGATATTTCTAGCCACCATAATTTCTTCTCAATAGATAAGTGATATAATGTATCTAGTTACCTGGTATTGTTTATTTCTACAATATATAGATGATAACATATTTTAAAAGAGTGTTTTGCATAAAATTACACATGTCCTGTGTATGTAACTTTCAATGACTTGAAGAATATATTAAAAGGAACTAGATCTAAATATTTTTATTTGGAGACATATTATGTTTAATTCAGGAAACATTAATCACCATCTACTCTATGAAGTAAAGTTTAAATTTATGAAAATCTAATTATACAATTCAGCCCTTCAAATCATTTACAATAAGATCATTCATACCCAGAGGAGATGGTTTGAAGTCTGAAACTATATTCCTAAAACTGAGAATTTAACAAGAAGTCAGATGAAAATGTATGCATGATTTTATATTTGTTAAATAATTATAAATGGTGAACAGTCTACTGTGTGGGATCTTAACTTAAATTTGTAAAAGAATGCCTTGATTATCTCTATTGCTAGGAGTGCACGCTCAAATATCATGTGGTACTTCTCCAGTGTCTATGAGAACATACCCTGTGTGTTATTTATACTATTCTGGAGCTTGTTACTCCAGTGTCCGGTCTACTATCTTCATTATTATTGGAGTAACTCCTTCACATATCCTTGTGAAATGCCCACGAGAAAGGAGACATTTTTTTATTTGTCTTTATTTACTGAATGTTGAAAAAGGTAGGATTCACCATTCCTTCATAAAGCATATTAAAGATCAAGCTTGAAGTCTGACAAACATCTCAACAATGATGGGGAAAAAGATTAATTAAAAATAACATAAAATTATCACTGAAGGACATTATACTGAGGTTGCTTTTAAAGACATTTTACTCTCTATTATCATTCTGCATTTAGAAAAAAAGAGTCAGTTTAATATGTACCTGTTACCACAATTAAAGGCAATGTGAATAAATGTGTACTTTTGGCAATAGAGCAGAATACCTTAGGTACTGAGGACAAGAAACAAACTTCTTTGCCCAGCAGGTGAGTGATTCCCCCATATCTTGGGAAAACAGGTCTATACCTGCTTAGTCTGAAGATGCTCAAAAAGTACCACTAGCAAGACAGTTACACTTTAGTTTAGGATTAGAAACTTGAGCAGTAAAAACTACTTCATATAAAGTTCAATGATGAGGGCTTAATCTAATTTCATGTAATCTGTCTCTAGATTTCATTACAGATCCTTTCAGGATATCACATTTTTTCTTCCTTTTTCATCCATTTTTATAAAGATTACCCTCTCCCCCAACTCCTGCCAGATCCTTCCAACTTCCACTTCCAAACAGCACTATATTTATTTTCTCTCTCCCTCACTCTCCCTCTCATCTCTCCTTAAAACACATATAAACACACTCACACAGTCAATGAATATTGAACAACAAAACACTACTAAGGTTAAAAAAAATGAAACAAAAATCTCTCCCCAGACAAAACAGCATGGAGCTGGTATTGTGATGGCCAAATGCTTGAGGGCGTGGTTTTGCCCTGCAATGGGGTTGACACACAGTGACACTCCATTGGAAAAAACTGATATTCCCTTTAGCCCCAGATATCGTCAAATGCAAAGAGTTTCTTGGTTTGACATGAGACTCAGCCTTCACTTTTCACTATCAGTGCTGGATGTACCAGTGCAAATATTCTGCATGTTGCCACACTTTCTGTGAGCTCATATGTGTAGTAGTCTTCTTGTGGCTGGAAGACACTGTAACTTTGGAATTTTTCATTGTCTCTGGCTCCAAATTTTTCTGCTTCCTTTTCAGTATTGATTTCTGATCTGGGAAGGAAGGGTTTGATAAAGACATCACAATTGGGACCGACTGTTCCTCCAGTGTCTGTTCGTGTCTGATTGTATGTCTCTGTTCTTTTCAGGGTATTTTGAATAACAAAGAAATTAAAAAATATTGGATTCTCTCTGCTCTTATAGTCATAATTTTCAAAAATATGTTGATTGGAGGTTGCCAGTGAGCTTCAAGGATATATTTGTACCTATCAACCCAACATGGTAACCTGAAACCCTCGTTCTCTCTATGCATCTTGCAGACAGCTCCACAGTCCAAAATATCTGCCCTTTTGTTCGCAATTTGTTGGGTCATAATATCTACCCCCAGAAACTGTACACTTCATTTTATACTATTGGAAATGAGCCCTTAACAATATCCCTAGGTTTAATTCTTCCCAGATACGTGACATTTAGTTTACCTTCTGTTTACTCTCTGAGACCCCTATGCTCTCCCCTTCCTCCTGACAACTATTTCAATTTGGAGGAAATGTTGTAATGCTGAGGAACATGCCCTCCAACAATACACAGACATATGCACACACACACACACACACACACACACAAAGAAAGAGAGAGAGAGAGAGAGAGAGAGAGAGAGAGAGAGAGAGAGAGAGAGAGAGAGGAGAGAGAGAGAGAGAATGACTGATACTTTAGGAAGCTTATGTTTTTTAAGTCAAATATTTCTATGGAGTTTGTATTAAAATTCAAGCTTAAAACTGATTTATTATCAAAAATAAATAAAAAGTGCTGTATATGACTAATTTCTCAGGCACCAAAATAAAACATAAGCTTGGGATTTTATCATCAGTTTAACCTCCTTTTATATTAAAAATATCTGATAAGGAGAACAGGCATTCAATCTAAATATTTCATAGAGTCTTTCCCTGAAAGATAACTTTCCTTTTTTCTAGCAACAACATAATTTGCTCTTGTGTGGCACACGTTGTGACACATTTTAAAAAATTCTTTAAAAGCCTCATGTTTTATTTTTCCACTTTAGTTGTATATGTATTTTTCTGAGAAATGAATTGTTCCTAGCCTTAATGGTATTATGTCGCCTATCAGATATGTCTGTAAGAAATGAGTTAACAATTACAGAGCACATGACCATAAACTTGAAGATATCTAGAAACCTTAGAAATGAAATGTTGTATGCAGAGTTGTACTTCCTAATACTTGTACCTCAGGGAACATAATGGGTATTATTTCTAGGCCCATCTTAGGTGCCAAAGCCAAACGAAACAACAAAAATAAGAATGACTTTAACACTATTCTTTTTGAAATTGGATGAATATCCTAGGTTATCTGGGTGGGCTCAAGGCAAAATGGCTTTCATTGTTAATCTCAGAGACCTTTTTTTTATTAAATGGTCAGGTGATTTTTCTATGTAAATGGAAAAATCTTTATTATGTATTTGTCTTTCTTTTATTCTTTACTATTACTTTTAGTGCCTGTTAATTACTGTTCAGTGTTAAGTGATCAGCTTGTCTGTTATACTTTTGATATTCACGTTCTGATGGGTTATGGCTCCTGTCACTAGCTCTGTGCATTTATATATATAATATGTGCACTCTTTTGTTTCTTATTAAATTCCAACATCAGTGTGACTCTTTGATCATATCTATATCTTCCATTCTGAAATATATCTCCTGTGGTCCCTAGTGCAATGCCTGGCACATGAGTAGACATTCTAAAAATATGAGATTTGAATTCAAATGTGTCCATATGTTCATCAATTCAGTTTTCCTTTCCTTCCAAATTTCTAGACACCTTCCTTTCATTTGTATCTATCTATCTACCTACCTATCTATCTATCTGTCTGTCTGTCATCTATCATCTGTCTATCTTAGCACTGGTAGATATGGAAAATCAAGCTTCCTTTCAAGAGAAAAAGAAAGCTCCATCATGAGGTTAATCTACAAGCCCTAATTCACTACTATTTGTCCAAAGCTTGTTATATACAACCCTATGTTCATTAGCGGAAGCTAGTGAATCACATATGCATGCTTTTTTGAAATGGTAAAAATTATAGTAAGTTATTTTGGGGTGGCAGTGTGCAGTTATTAAATTAACAGAAGTGACAATTTCATAAAGTGAAGATTAATCACTTGGTGTGCTTAAAGTTTAGGAGTGAGTCTTTAATATAGAGTAAGGAGAGTCAAGGGTTGTCAGTGAGGCTAATAACACATGGCTTAAAGATCTAGACATGCCCATCTGGGAACAGCGATCCTTAGCCTCAGAGAATGTCACAGATGAATCTGAGAGGAAGCTTGAAATGCTCAAGAATGAGGCAGACTTCTTTAGTAAGATGCAATCCTTACGCTACAATAAATATATTTCAGTTTTCCTCTATAGACATTGAAAGTAGCAATGCTTTCTGAATTATTGCTGTACCAATACGGCCAAACAAAGGGATGGGAACATAAATAATTTCAATGACGACACTGCAGAACTAATCTGACTCTACTCTAAATTGCGATGACATATGAGAGCCGAAATAACATACGGCAGGTATTTGGCCAGACTGTCTACATATCACACAAACTTATGGAATAAAGAATGAGCACATTTTACTTGCTTTTTCACCTGTAGTCGTCATGATTCATTTATATTGTTTTGCTTTAGATTAAGGAAATATTGATTATATGATAATGTAATAAAGACATTATATTTGAAATTGTCCCTGGTTGAAATTTATTAAGAATGTATCCCTTTGTTCCTAAAGCTTTAAAAGAATGTTTCAATGTGGTGTGCTCTGACTGTTAAAACTGAACTATTCAAGACCCTGACTACTATTATAGATTAAGTAGTGCCTTTTGTTTCCCATATACAGGATGGGCTTCCATTTTCTCATGCTAAGTCATGAGGATAAAGACATTGTACGATGTTCTTCATTTACCTCTGTAATTGGGTGCTACTGTGACAATGTTTTTTCCAGCAAATTATGCTTTACCATGTAAATATATACACGTGACAACATGAAAATACTGATTTCTTCAAAGGTCCTTTCATTTTATTGGAAGGTTAAAAGGGGTTGTGAGAGCCACAGATTTCCACTATTCATCCACAGTGAGGATTTCAACATTTTTGAAAAATGTGTGTATTTAAAAGCTATAGGTCTGTGAATTCTTGATAAAGAAAAAAAGGAAGAAAAATGATTTCAAAAGCATATTTAGTCCGTGCTTGACTACTCAAAACCCCAATAGTCTATCAAAAATTTTTAATTGCATAATCGGACAGATTTAATCATAAAACTTTAAATAATAACTGTAAACTTGAAGCTATCCACATATTTTTCTCCTTCTGCTGTGTATGTCTTTCAATAATTTATTAATGTATTCTGCCTAAGGTTTCTTTTCACTGTAAAGCAAAAGACTTTTGACTTCAGTGTCAGAAACCTTCAGGGAACAAGACTACGATGCTTCAAAAACTTAAACTGAGGAGATAATTCCATGCCCTGATATGGTGGCTGTCACATTTTCCTCTTAGGAATAGACCATGTAACTTTCCACAGAGTATTATTTCTGGAGTCTAGCTTTCCATCATCGTTTGGCGCTCTCTCTTATTTGAAATTCTTGGAACAGATAGAAGGGTGGAAACACCCACAGTCTAATCTTTACTGCCTTGCATTTGCTATATTTCTGTCACCATGAAAACCTTTGTCTAAGTTTCAAATTTCACCTCTTCAGTTCCCAGTGGGCTGGTGTAAGTCTGTGCACCACATGCTGAAATGCCAAGACTTCAACTTAGAGAATCTGCTAACTAGGACATATGGCATTTCACCTCCATCCTGCACTCACGGCTTCTCACTCGGTTGCCTAAGTATTAAAAATTGTTCCAAATCAATTATTACTAAGTATATATTATCCAGCTCCCATATACCATCCTTCTTATTTTTTTTATTATTCCTCCTATTTTTTTCCTATATTCATTTAACAAACAGAATGGTCTGATTTTTTTCAACTTCATGAGTTTATGAAATAGTTACCATGACATTTCCTACATCATCCTAGGATAGAATTGCTTTAAAAAAATTCTTAGTGATTAAGAAGTGTCAGATGTCATATTTTATTTTTTCCATATTACTTTGTAAAAGTTCACAATGAATTTCACTTGTTAATTTTCAACTATCACATGTTAAATTTCAGCTCTCGGTAAGTCTGCCATGCTGGGAAAACTGATCAGAACAGAGTTGCCATTGCTAGTACATGACAACAAGCACTAAGAAAGTAAAATATAATGTGTCCCTTCACTATGATTTCCTTTATGGATAGCTGTGCCTTCTAATTCCAAAATATTTTATACCTTTATAAACTTACAAATACAAACCAGCCTAAAATAAACATTAACATATAAATCTTGAGGAATAATGATGTTTTTGTTTAGATATCTTTGTGTTTTAAGAAGCATCTTTGTTTAGAGTAAAGACTCCATTAATTGGAACAATTAGTCCCTGCTTTAAAGTGCCCTATGCTCTTTCAGAGGATATGAATTCTGCTCCTCACACCCATATTGAGGTACCCATAAGTTTATCTGACCCTAGCTTCAAGTGATCTGACATCTACTTTGTCCTCTTTTGGCACCCACATTCATATGTGAATTCATGCTTGCACAGGTACCCACACACACACGTACACCTACACATATAAGTAAAATTTGTATTTATTCATTTTACATACCAACCATAGATCCTCCCTCATCCCTCATCCAGCTCCCCCCCATCTCCTCCCTTTATCCCCTTCTCCAACAAGGTAAGTTCTCCCATGGGGGGACAGCTAAGCCTGGTACATTCAGTTGAAGCAGGACCTAGTCCCTTCCTGCTTTATCAGGGGTGAGCAAGGTGTCCAGCCATAAGTAATGAGATCCAGAAAGCCAGCTCATGCACCAGGGATAGATCTTGAGCATACTGCCAGGTGACCCTCAAACATACCCAGCTACGCAACTGTTTCCCATATGCAAAGTGTCTAGTCCAGTCCCATGAAGGTTCCACAACTATCACTCTAAAGTTTGGAAGTTCCTATGAGCTTGATTCAGTTGTCTCTGCAGGTTTCCCCATTGTGATCATGACCCCCCTTGCTCATGTAATCCCTCTTACCTCTCTTTGACTGAACTCCTGGAGCTCAGCCTGGTGCATGGATGTGGATCTCTACACCTGCTTCCATCAGTTACTGGATGAAGGCTCTATGATGACAGGGTATTCACCAACCTGATTACCAGGGTAGGCCAGTTCAGGCACCCTCACCACTGTTGCTAGTAGTCTAGTCTGGGATCTTCCTTATGGATTCTTGGGAATTTCCCTAGCACCAGGTTTATCCCTAACCCCATAATATCTCCTCTATCAAGATACATCTTTCATTGCTCTGCCACTGTCCTTCCCCCAGCTGGACCATCCTGTTCAGTAAGGAATCTAAATCCAGACCCGGAAATCTAGACTATGCCAGGATCTTCTGGATTGTACTGTTGTAGAATTTATTATTTTCATTGTCACTTTTACTAAATACAAGTAATGATAAGAAATGAAAAATAGACAATAGGTAGACAAAAAGCTGTCAGTGTCACATCATACAACAGTGTTTCCAGAAGGGAATCACAAATATGATGGTGGTCCATATGACATTAATGGAGCTGGAGAAGTTTTATTAACTTGGCACATCATGAGAGTCGTTAAACTGCAGTGTAACATATTGGTCAAGTGTTTGTGTAGATGCTTTTCTAAACAGACCAGCAACTAGGTAACGGCATAACTCTTCAATAATAATAATAATTCGCTATGGTACTATTTTAAATATGCACCATATTATATTTGAGCATTGTTTTAGATATAACATATTTATCAGACAATACTACAAAATAATATGATATGTATATAAGCAGCAGACATATCAAATAAACTCATTTGTCATTTTATTGCAGAAAGGGACTACAGTTGTAACTTAGTTGTTGACTGAATGTTGCCTGGCATATATAATACACAAATTCAATCACCTATACCACACTCAAAAGTTACATTGAGTAGTTGAGGTACTCTACAACAATACTGTATTATTTTAATAAAACACCTTTTCACACAACAATGAAAATAAGCAATAGCACAATGCAGGCTCCAATCTCACTGTTAAGTTTTATAATCCCATTCCCCTTTGTGTATATGTCTCTCTATATTACATACAGAAAATAAAAATAAAATTTAAAATAATTTAAATGAGTTAAGATAAGAAAGAAATTGTTTTAAAAGGGCATAAACATATATGCATGTCCTTGCTACAATATTCATTATATTCAAGAATTTTAGAAAAATCAGAAAAATAAGTAGACCATCATTAAAGAAAGGAAAGCTAGAGAGAAAGAAGAAAGTAATTTAGCCAGATGTGGTAACTTATACATTGTATATCCAGCATGGAGGACATAGAGCCAGAAGAATTACTGTGAAGTCAAATTCATGAGTTCATATCAAAAACTAACAGCATAACAATTATACTCTTACAACTATAGGGATATATATATATATATATATATATATATATATATATATGTCAAGAAAAGCGTTAGTACATTGAGTTTGAAAATTTGAGGGTTCTTGATTTTGCTTCCTATCACTAATTATTTGCACAATACACATAGCATGCATGCAAGTTGTCACATACTTCTTCAAAATTTTCACATTGCATATGCCCAGTTTGCTTAATGAGCTCAAGGGCTAAACGTAGAAATATAACTACAAAGTGACACTTAAGTCTTTTGATCAGAGCATTAAGTTCTTGGGAATCTTGTTTAGTTTTCTTAATAGCAGCCTGCTCATTACATAAGACCTAGCTGAGACGTGTTGGTGTATTTTTTTTCATCCTCGGAGCTCTATTACCACATTCCACTGACGGTAAAGCATCTCCTGCTGTGACAAGTATTGGTCTTATTTTTCGTATGAGACTCCTAACAAGCCAAACTGTAGCTTCCTAAAATATTCAGCTCTATCCTTGGCTTGTCAGAACTATAAGTTAACAAAATTTTACTTTTATTTTCCTATGGAAAAATAAACATAATTAATATTCTTTATATATTGAATGATCATAAAAGTGTTTTAAAAGGTAAATGAAACATGAACCAGAAATTGAAGCCAGTTTCAAGTATTACTTGAGTTAGCAATTTTTCTAGAGAAGATAATCAGCATTCTCATGCGTGATATACTAAAATTAAAAAAATATGCTCAAAACAGCAAATTGTGTATCTTCAAATCTATCAAAAAATTGTATTATAAGGCAAACATTTGAAGTTTTTTTTAGAATAAAGTAATGTTTTTAATTTATCTTTTGATGCAAGGGGAGGGGTTTGGTCCTGCCTCCACAAAATGTACCAGACTTTGCTGACTCTTACCCTCTTGGAGGAGGGGATTGGGAGTGGGTGGGTGAGGGGAAGGCTGGGGGGAGCAGGAGGAAGGATGAGGGGAGGTCTATGGTTGGTATGTAAATTGAATAAAAAAAATCTTAAAAAATTATTTATATATGTGTAGCTGAAAGTTTTCCTGTGTCCTGCCTGGCCCTGGGTCAGGACAAATTTCTCTCACCCACCAGTCCGGCAGCTGCTTGGACCCACGTAAACACACAAAGGCTTATATTATTTTTAAACTATGGCCATGGCAGGCTTCCTGCTATCTAGTTCTTATATCTTAAACTAACCCATTTCTATTCATCTATGTTCTGCCACATTTTCTGTGGCTTTACCTGTGTCCCATTACATGTTGCTCCTAGGGCAGCTGGCTGGTGTCTCTGCTGACTCGGCCTTCCTCTTCTCAGAATTCTCTCTGCTTGTCCCACCTGTACTTCCTGCCTGGCTACTGGCCAATCAGCATTTTATTATTATTAAACCAGTGTACAAAAGCATTATTCCACAGCATATATGCATACATATACACTTACAGATATCATATTTTTTTAAGTAAACTTAGAGTATATTTCCCTATGGCTTCATCATTCATCCTGCGTGTTCCTTAACCCTCTTCTTTCCATCTCCCTCAGAGTTGTCCTCCTCCTCTCTACTGATATCTCCCTCCATTTTTTCTATTTTCTTCCTCACAACATCTCTGTGCTACTGTCCCCCTCTCTCTAGCTCCTCCCTCTCTACCTCTACTTGGTCCCTTTTTATTTTTATGGTTTCTTTGATTACTTCAGGTTATATATTCACATCTAAATATTTGGAAATAGGAACTATAATAAGAGAACATTTGACTGCTGTGGATATCTGTATGCTGTGATTGTGTTGCTTTGATTGGTTGATAAATAAAATGCTGATTGGCCAGTAGCCAGGCAGGAAGTATAGGCAGGACAAAGAGAGAGGAGAGTGCTGGGAACAGGAGGGCTGAGGCAGGAGACACTGCCAGCCGCCGCCATGAGAAGCAACATGTGAAGATACTAGTAAGCCATGAGTCACGTGGCAAAGTATAGATTTATAGAAATGGGTTAATTTAAAATGTTAAGATCTAGCTAGCAAGAAGCTTGAGCCATTATGCCATACATTTGGTAAATAATATAAGCCTCTGTGTGTTTATTTGGGTCTGAGTGGCTGTGGGACTGGAGGGTGAGAGATATTTGTCCTGACTGTGGGCCAGGAAGGACCAGGAAAACTTCAGCTACATTTGATGTTTGTCAAAAAAAAAGAGAGAGTATTCAATATATGTATATAATGTATTCTGTTCTACACTCCCAGTAACCTGCTTTCCTTCTTTCTGACTGCCTTCCAATATGTGCCTTCTCTAATATCCGTATTGTTCTTTATTTATTTTTATTTTTTTTAAACATACTTGGTACAAGAATTGCCCATTAGCAAGTAGGTTACAATGCCATCCTCTAGAGCATGGGCAACCTATAAGATGCCACATCCTTGAAGACAATTGACTCTTCTAGGAGACATCAACTGCCTTGGTATGAAACTTTACTAAGGATGGTAACACATGTGCCTCTTCAATACCCATGATGGAATGGTTACTGGCTTTATCTTCTTTAGGTCTTGTGCAGACAGTCATGGCTGCTGTTGAGTTCATTAGGGCCGGGACCTATCTTGTCTATAAGACAATGCTTACCCGGAGTCCTCCATGACCTCTAGCTCCCCCTTCCCTAAGAACATTTTTCCCTAAACAAATGCCCTTTCTATTTTTCTTGCTTCTACATGTACTCCATGTAGAGCCCACAAATCTAAATATTCATGATAGGTCTACGGCAATTCCAACCTGAGCCTGTCTGATCTCATATGATCTCAGAAGCTAAGCGTGGGTGGGTCTGTTTAGTACTTGGATGGTAGACCATCTGAGAATACTGGGTGCTGTAGACTGGGCTGGAGAGAAGGCTCAGCTATTAAAGGCTAGACTCACAACCAAAAATATACGATTCAAGCTGAATCCACACATTCTAAATATTAAAATTATCATTTATTGACAGTGATGAAGTTCCCTGTGCAAAGGAGCTTGTCACACAAATATAGTGACATGAGTTTAATCTCTGGGATCCACATATAGGTGGAAGGAGAGAACCCACTACGCAGAGATCTCCCTGACCACACACACATTGTGGCATGCACGTGCTCAAACACACCCATCGTGTGCATTCACACAGTAATACTAAACAAATGTTAATTAATAACAAATTGAGACATTATAATTGTAGCATTATGGTGTAAAGAGAATTAAATAAAGCAAATCAACATTTTCACTCTATTAAACATATACTACTTTGTGATAAGAATATTGGAATTTGTTTAGTGACAGTGAAATGCATTTTTAGTATTTATTCTATTTGCCTTGTTCTGTGATTATCCTGAAGGAGAACAGAATGTTCTGTTTTTCAATTGAGCTTGGACTATCTGTCCATCATCTCCCCATATTCTTTACACCAAATCTATGATAAAGACCATTCTATGCTGTGGGATGTTCTGTATGGCAAATGTGTTGCTCTGATTGGTCAATAAATAAAACACTGATTGGCCAGTGGCTAGGCAGGAAGTATAGGCGGGACTAACAGAGAGGAGAAAAGAACAGGAAGGTGGAAGGAGACACTGCCAGCCACTGCCAGGACAAGCAGCATGTAAAGATGCCAGTAAGCCACGAGCCATGTGGCAAGGTATAGATTTATAGAAATGGATTAATTTAAGCTATAAGAACAGTTAGTAATAAGTCTGCCACGGCCATACAGTTTGTAAGCAATATAAGTCTCTGTGTTTACTTGATTGGGTCTGAGCGGCTGTGGGACTGGCAGGTGAGAAAGATTTGTCCAGACTGTGGACCAGGCAGGAAAACTCTAGCTACAATTCTACTTTGTTACTTTGAGTTTAATAATTAGAATTCACCCAAAATGAGATTATGCTGTTGTTTTGTTTCTGTGGCTCGATTACTTCATCTGGTGTAAGTGTCTCCAGCTACATCCATGTTTTTGCAAAATGGCATTTCTCAGATAAATGTTGAAGTTCAATTTCTTATGTACCATTTTTAATTCATTTAATGTCTTTCACAGATGATATTGTACCAAAACAATGTGTCACATTGATTTTACCTTATTTTTGTTAACTTCTGAAGCAGTCTTTAAAGACATTTCAAATATATGTTTTTGTAATTTGTAGGAAAGAAATCATGAAAGATCAGCTGAAATAATATGCACCAAGTAAAGGATGTCACTGGATATCAAGCCAGATGAACAAAACACATGTGAGTGTGTAAGGTGATCTTTAAATAGACAGGCTACAATTATTTCCCTTACAAAACAAACAAACAAACAAAACAACAACAAGCAAATGGAACTAATGAGCAGTGGGTTAAAACGTGTTTGCTAAATAATGTTCAAGGGCCAACAAGGTCCTAGATATGGACTGGACATTCTCCTTGGCTGTTACCAGGGAAGTCTTCCAAGGAGTTCAGTGTCAAAATTTCTACATTCATTAAAACACTGCTAACAATTGCATTTTTTCTCACAAGATTACTCTAAGTTAAGATGAGATGCATATGAAGTGGTTGGCATATACACAGGCATGAAATAAGCATTAATTTCAATTATGTAAATAACCCCAAACAAAAAAACCCAATAAAATGTTTTCATCATGAAATAATTTTGTTTCAAGTCAAAAACATATGCACTCATTCCTAGAAAACATATCATTCATACTTCTGAATCATAGGACTGTCTGAAACAAACTTTTCAACTAACATGGAGAATGTTTTCATCTTAATTTTAAAGAAACTCTGATGGCTACTAAAAGGGAAATGTGGACAACCCATCCACAAAACCTTTGACCTGCAATCTGTCCTACCGACATAACATGCCAGGGTAATGGTGGGACAGAACTGATGCGGGTAGCCTACCAATGTCTGATTTCACCGAAGTCTCACTCCAGGAAAAGGAACCCATACCCAACATTGTTTGGGTAACCAAGAACCAGAGACCTAAGTTAAAACAAAACATTAATGTCCAAAAAATCAATAAAATGATTCCTAGTGATATTCTGCCATCCTGAGATGGCATCATCAAGGAGACATCCTCTGGCAGCAGATGGAAGCAGATGCAGAGACCCACAGCCAGACATTATGCAGAGGGAAAGTCTAAAATCTAATTGGATTTCTCCATTAAATCCCTTCCTCCAGAACGGAGGGACTCCCACAGAAGAGGAGGTGGGAAGAAGGGATGGAGGGCTCTTCCTTGAGAACAAGGCACTCTGAATCAACAAAGCAAGGTGCTTGTAAGCTCACAGAGACTGAAGCAGAAAGCACCAGGCCTACAAGAGTCTATATATACACCTGGTCCTCTGTGAATGTAATACAGCTTTTAGCTTAGTATTTTTATGGGACTCCTGACTGAGACTGAGTGGGTCTCTGACTCTTGTTATTTTATAGTCTAAAAAAGAAAATGTAAATAGAACTTATTACATCCAACATGCTCAATTATTATCTTAAACAATATTTTAAGTGTTCCTTCACAAACTATAGTTGAAACACTAAACATGGTGTATTCAAATCTCTCAGAAATTTGAATCTCTTTATATATACACATATACCAATTCAAAACTGTATTCAAGTGTTAAATCTTGCTGTGAAATGCAGTTAGTGGGATATTTATGATATTTTCTAACAAGACAACAATATTTTAAAAAATTCAACCTAAATATTAACACTTTCAGAGTAACAGACTATTTTTTCTTTTTTTAATTGAAACTAGATTATTTTCTCATACAATATATCCTGATTACAGTTTATTCTCCCTCTACTCCCCTTTTCCTCCCCATGTCCATTCCCCTCTGGATCCACTCCTTTTTGTCCCTCATTAGAAAAGAAAAGGATACTATGAGATAATAGCTAAACGTGACAAAATAAAATATAATAACATGAAGCAAAAGCTTTCTTATCAAAGTTACAAACTGCAATCTTTCCAATAACCTTATTATATTATCATGAAAATACTTCTGGGAGTTATCCTGTATGCTAGTGCCAATCTTGAGAAAGTGTGTTGTAAATCTAAACCAAAGAATTTTTAACTTTTAATTTTGAGATTTGGCAACACATATCATTGACTATACAATTCTTGCTTACTTCAAGCACAGTGACCTTGACCAGACACGGTTTCTAGGGCCCAGTGACAAAGCTTCTTAAGATGATTATTCTCCACCTAGGCATATCTGCTTCTAACAACCTGCTTACTTTCAAGGCTTTTGTCTTTATGTTTCTCCAGACATCTAAGGTCCTCAACTGTCACATAAACAGATGCTGCTTTACTTTCATGTCTCTGAGTAGAGTTCATAACATCCATTTCCAGATGCATTCATTCATATTTACTTGCTCACTTTCCCCTTGCCTAAAGCATCTGTTTTCCCTCCAGCTACTTACAGTGTAATATTAGTCCATTAAATGTCCACAAATGTAGCTTAAACAACGCTGTTTATTTGTTTTGTTGCCATGGGAAGTGAGGGAGTAAGGCTCTAGTCTGGGTTCAATGTCATCAATTCCCATGACTCTTGTTCAAGGAATAGAACCAAAAAGTCATAATATGCTTTAAACTGGTTGATGAACTCAAATTTACAAACTAGAGAAATACTTAATTACTTCTTTTCTTTCTGAAAAAAAATACTATTCTGAGTACATATATTCTTTTTTTTATGCAATTAAATGTTTTTAGATATTCACTGTTTTTGCAGTTCCCCACCAACATCAAAAACAGCTAAAACCTTCTCTAACAAGAAGGAAGAATATCTACCTAATTTCCATTGTCAATCAGTACTTTAGAAATTAACGAGGCCATAAAGATCAAAGCATTCCCAGGAGACTGGCAGAGCCATTAAGAACATAAAGACACAAAGTTTAATATGACTTTCTTCATGCGATCATAAAAAGTAAGACATGTTTAATATTGCTCCCCTTTTTGTTTTCAGTTTATTCCAAGAGGCTGTGAATAAAACAGAGATAATATTTGCAGCATTTTTGTTATATTAATTCGTGATATTTATGTCAAAACTAATGGACAAACACTGATAAGTTGATTTTAACAAAATTTGATATATTATACCTATTTTTCTGGCTGCTTTCCATTACTTTTAAAATATCTGAGACAATCATATTATAGTTAGAAAAAGTTTTTATGAGGGCAGAGTATTGTAGATTTCAGTCAATAGTCAGTTTGACACATTGTATTTGGAATGACAGTATGCTAATACATGGGGTGTGTGACAAAGCAAATTTTCTCATCGTGTGGCTAGCAATTGAAACAGAAAATGTGGGCTAGAATGTGAGTCAGGGATTTAATGAATATTGAAATCTTATTCCCAATCAGATAGTAATAGGAATCAAAACAAGCCAGTATCAAATGAAGACTGACCTTTATGAATAGGAATAGTTCTGTTATTATTTTTTTTAACACACTAACCTATGTGAAACTATGGATTTCATACAAACCATGATGGGGGGAGGGACAAAGAAAAGTGAGCAAGTGGAAAGGAGAATAGTTTCCAGTGATCTTCTAAGACTCATTTCCAATGTCTGGAGATCTAGCACTAAATCTAATCCTGTAAATCATCATAATCCTTGTAATACATTCCATTAAATCTAGGATGGCGATAGATTCCTGTAACATGAATTCTAAATGGTATTATTAATTAAAAAAAAAAACTTGGAGCCAGGTATTGGGATGCATTCTGAAAGATCAGAGAGACAGAACAAGCCACAGCCAACCTTACCTCACTAATTCCTCAGCGGATCTTGTTTCCTCAGACTGGAAGCTTCTGAGTCCTCATCCAAATGGATCTCAGCTGAACTGCTGCTAAAAGCTAAAAGCTTAAAAGTCTCTAGTTCCTGGTCTTCACGCTTTGTATACCTTTCTACTTCCTGCCATCACTTCCTGGGATTAAAGGCATGTGTCTTTCCCAAGCAAGATATGTAAGTCTTGGGATTAAAGGTGTGTGCTACCATGCCTGGCTGTTTCCAGTGTGGCTTTTAATTCATAGAGATCCGGATGGATCTCTGCCTCCAGAACGCGAGGATTAAAGGTGTGTGTGTGCCACCATTTTCTGGCCTCTATATCTAGTGGCTGTTCTGTTCTCTGACCCCAGATAAGTTTATTAGGGTGAACAATGTATTGGAGGACACAATATCACCTCAGATTCCTTGCCTCAGAGGGCTGTAAGGGGAATTTAACCAGCACAATTTATATAATTTATATTATGACTTATATCATGCAATACTGAAACAAAGCAAAACATATTTGCAAATGTGGCCCCTAGGAAAGGGAAAACCATTTTTCTCCAAGGGAGTATCACTGGATATATCAACTACACTCCAGAGTAGGTCAAACACAACAGATAACAGACTCTTTTTTGTGTATGTGTTTTTCTTTTGTCTTTTGTCTGTTTTTGTCTTATTGTTTGTTTGCTTATTTTGATCCTTTTTTGGTTTATTTCCACATATTCATATGTGTACTTGGAAAGACTGCAGATGACAGTATACGATATTGTGAACGTGGGTAAAGAGGAATTTTCATAAACTGTTGGTGGGAGTATAAACTACTGAAGACATGTTTGGAATTACTCTGGAGGTTTCAAGATCATGCAAAAGCTAGACATGAATATGGGAGGTTAGGCATGCAATCTCACTACTAGCCATTGAGACATTGGCAATTTTTAGCTACTAGAATAAGACAGTAAGTCTTCTCAAAGATTGTAGCTCCTTACATGCCAGAGGATACCCATACATCTAAGAATATATAAATACCACAAAATGTCCTAATGCATTAAAAATAGGATATAAGAGTTAGTGAATAAGGGTAAAGGACTAGACTGGGGAAAGTCGATCTGAATATGATCAATGGATGTTATATGAAATTCTCTAAGAATTAATAAAAACTTGGAGTAAGTTCAAATGGACAACATAATGATGCCCTTTGAAGAATAGTAAAACAAAAAGCAAATCATATACCAATCAGTAGATCAAGGAAAATCCAAGCAGATACTATTGAAATAAAAAATGGGAAAAATCAGAGAAAGAAAGAGTTGGTTATTTTAAAAGTAATAAAGGTTCACAAGTCATTAGACTGAATATTAAAAAGTAAGAAAATATTGAAATAAGTAGTTATGGATGAAAAAATATTATGAAAGACATAATGAAATACAAAAAATGGTATATTTTAAAATGTATATTCTACTAAATTAGAAAAAATCTAAAATAAATGGACAAACTTCTAAACACAAGCTTAAACCAAGATTGAATATGTAATTTAGACACATCAATATCAAGCCAGCAAGCTGAAGCAGTGCTGATAAAAATCTCTGGACAGAAAAAGGCTCAGTCCTGGATGAACTTGGTTACTAACTGTACCAGAAAATCTAACCAGAATTAACAGTAATACTTCTCTAAATATTACATAAAACACAAAAAATTGGAACATTTACAAACTCATTTTCTGAAGGAAGCATTATCTACATTCCAAAACCAGACAAAAATGCAGCATATAAAAGGAATTAAAGATCCAACTCCCTGATGAACATAGACCCTAAAGTCTAAAATAAAATACTTGCAAATTAAATTCAAGAACACAATTGTATTTCTTAGGTTTCTATTGCTGTGATGAAACATCATGAGCAAAGAAACGTATAGAACAGAACATTTTATTGAGGCTTATGATTCCAGAGGTTAATGGTTTATGATGTCAGAGCAAGATAGGACATCACTTATCAACCTCAAAATCCATCCCCAGTGATATACTTCCTTCAAGCGACCAAAAATACTGACCCTCCAAAACAGTGCCAATGATTTGGGACTAAGTGTTCAAATGCCGGAGACTATGGGAGATAGTTCATTTAAGCCACTACAACATTAGAAAGAGCATTCATTCTGAATAAGTCGGTTTCACTCAATGCATGCAGGGATGGTTTAACATACATAAATCAATTAATGTAATCAATTACCAAAATGTTCTCAAAGACTACCATTACCTTATCATCTCAATGGATGAAAAAATTGTCACTTTTCTCAGTTTTGGAGCCAAAGGAAAAAATCGTCCTTGCTTTAATAGTTTCCATCCCACACTGGCAAGTTACTCTGATTAAATTCCGAGGATCACGCACAAAGAAAAGAAAGTAGATGGGATCTCCTCGAATGGATGTCATTATGAGAAAAGACAATGGGGAGAAAGGACTAAAATTAATTCTATAATTGTGTGAATGTGCCAAATAAAATGAAAAGTGTAATAAAAATAATAAAATATTGGAAATACAGCCTTTCCAAAGATGATGTACATTAAAACTCACATCTTCCTCATTTCTTAATTTTGAATTATTATTTTTTTTTATTTTTTGGTTTTTCGAGACAGGATTTTTCTGTGTAGCTTCGCACCTTTCCTGATACTCACTCTGTAGCCCAGGCTGGCCTCGAACTCACAGAGATCTGCCTGGCTCTGCCTCCCGAGTGCTGGGATTAAAGGCGTGCGCCACCTCCACCCGGCATTAATTTTGAATTCTTTCTTCTCTCTTTCCTTTTTCAACTTGCTATTGTCCTAACTTCCTACTAATCTTCCTTTATGCTTCCCACATTTTTTATTCAAGAAGATATATTATTTTGTAAATGTGATTTCTGAAATTCACATATTCTCTTCCAATTTTTCAATTTGATATAAATGGTTAAATCCAGGGCCTTGTACGTTCTACAGAAGAGCTATGCCTCTGAGCTTTCTCTATAGCCCTGCTCTTGAATGTTGTCATACATTAATTTGACATTTTTATTTTTAATAACTTTTTTTATGATAGTAAGTTTGAAACTGCAAAGCCCTAGTTGAAGAATTTTATCTGATATTTTTGGTTAAGTTGTTGGGAGGTATGACAGGCATAAAGGACCTTATGGCTGGTGTCTTATAGCCAATATGTTTTGAAACTAGTCAGTTTAGGTTCTAGAAGCTGGACCTAGGAATAGGACCTGAGTCATATCTGTGGACCTGAAAGGAGATGTTGTCTTCTTAGCTGCCAACAAAGCCGTCTGTCTAAACTATGTTCCAGAAATCTAAAACCTCACAAGATGGGTATAGAATGATGAGTTTTATGAAAAGGAAAACGACTATACCAGTGTCCTCTCTTCCTACAATGGCTAACCTGATTGATCCTATCGATAATGAGGATGAGAAAACATCCCTCAAACATTATGTCCGTTCCAGTGACTTTACAAACAGCACACAGTGTGACTGAAAAGGCAGCTGATGCACTTGTCTCTTTAAGGCTTGTTCGCTCCTCAGGACTGGCAGGTATGCTTCCATCTAATAAACTACACGTTTCTACAGTGTGTGGAATGTGTTTCAGATGTATTGATTCATCAGCGTTCACCGGGACTAGAGAGCAACAAGATGTCCAGTGTCGTTCGGGCACCTTTGTGGGTAAGAATTAGGGAAATATAAGGCATTTTCAAGCTATGACAAAAAAAATCTTATAAATTCAACAATTATGTGTTACATCCTTTATTTATTAGAAATATGTCTACTATGAAAAAGAAATAAAGAACATTAGAGCACCATGATCCTCTGGTTAATCAAGATAACTGTTTGAGGCAGGAGCCTGCTGTATGGCAATCTGAGTGGGTCACATAGACTTGTGTTGCTGCAGAATGAAAGTGTCTTGAACCAGAGCAATCAATTAAATATACCTGTGTAAAAATAGAAACCCTGTGACAGTAAGAAGGTACATGCATATATGTGTCAGAGGCGTTTATAGCCGAATATATAAATAAATACACAGGACAGTAGACTTGTGCTCAATCTTTTAGTGTATATAACTCAATGTGTTTTATGATACTGTAGTCATCTCTGCCTTGTTTTTAATCTTTGGTTATAAGAAATACGGGGATATTTTCACCTCATAGGAGTTTAACTTTTCTCTCTTTTGTCATGTTCTCCATTGCTGTTTGATGAGAATTTGAGTTCCTATTGCTAAATTTCATATTACAATGTATGGTTTTCATTTGACAAGCTAAGCACTAGGCTGGCATGGGAAAAAGGAAGCAAAGGCATTGATATCAGGAGACTAATATAGGATAACGAAAACACGTGATGCGGAACTGAGGGAATCCAATAGAGCTTCTCTAATAATGGAAGCCTTCAGAGCAGTGGTGTAGTTAATTGACAGAGGTTTTCAGCTTCAGACTAAATCCTGATAATCCATATTGAAGTGGCCAGAGCAACGATGCACAAACAGCACCACCAGCTCAGCTCCGGGCTGCGGAGTCAACATGGAATAATATCCTTAGGTTACATAAAGGGAAATGGCTAACAAAATACATGTGGAATATCTGCCTACACTTGAAAAGTAATATTTCTAAAACTAAGAGAAAATCGGATGGCATTTCACCCAGTATTTTAACATTATTTGTGTGTGTGTGTGTGTGTGTGTGTGTGTGTGTGTGTGTGTGTGTGTGTCTATTTCCACATGTGGAATTTTGAGAACAGCTTTCATGAATTAGTTCTTCCTATGTGGTTTCCAGGGATTGAAGTCAGCTCCTCAGGACTTGTGATAGTTTTCTTTACCCACGGAACCATTTTTCTAGCCCAGCAAATAATGTTTTGACAATAATAATCATGCAGAAATTCCATAAAGGGCTTTCTTTAACATGTGATATTGGATAATTAATCTTTACCTAGTCCTAAGGAAAGAAAGCCGGTTGTAAACCATTATATAAGATTCAAGAGTACTTAAACTCTCATTTTGCATTGTTTCTTCATATCATTCCCCCTCCCAAATATATGAAATTAGTTATTTCATGACCATTTACTTCTGACTAATCTGTAACAAGAAGTGTTACATAATTACAAAAGGTCATGGAATCATGAAGTGTTTAACCAAGCATAAAACAGTTCTCATTTGAATGTAGCTAAAATTAGTAATTACTAATTTAGTTTACACTAAAAATTCATCAAAAATTAAATTGAATCTTGTATTAAGCAATTTGAAAGCAGTGTATTAACAGATAATTATTTGTACAAGGGCCAAAAGAATCCTGAATTTTAACATACATACATAACATACTGTATTACTCATTTTTATTTTGCTGTGATAAAATTCTTGGCAAGAACTAATTTAAAGAGAAAGAGTCTCTTTCTTATCAGAGTTTCAGTGGCTACAGTTCATCATATCAGGGGAGTCATGGAATTAAGAATGGGATTCTGACTAGTCACATTGAATTTGCAGTCAATGAGAAAAAAGAAAAACAAAAAACAAAACAGTGGATGGAGGTGCTCAGTGCATTTTCTCTAAAATTCCTGACCAGAAATTTTAAATCCCCTCAAGTTCAAAATGAAAATTAACTATCTCATTGTTTCTCCTCCTTCTGACAACAGAGATTGAACATCAAAGTCATTGCCTCTTTGTGTTGGTAGTACAATGAGAAAATTACCCTTCTTCTGTATATACATGGAACATGTTGACTAGCATACATAGTTAAAAGAGTTGCTCCTATAAGGAAAAGAAAGAATCATTAATTTCACTTGTCTCTGTATATAGGGTTTTTTATATAGTATTAACTCTCTTGTGGTATAGTGAAATTAATTTCCTGAATTCTACCTGAGCATTCTGTTGCTGAGCTATCTGCTGGACTCATCTCTCATAAACCTTTCTTTTTTATAATTGATTTTATTTTTATGTACAATGGTGCTTTGCCTTCAGCTATGTCTGTATGTGGGCATTGGATCTCCTGGAACAGGAGTTACAGACAGCTGTGAGCTGCCCTGTAGGTGCTGGGAATTGACCCCTGGTCCTCTGGAAGAGCAGCCAGTGCTCTTAACTGCTGAACCATTTCCAGCCCTCCCAAACCTTTTTTTTATACTTGTACTCTAGACTGCAACTCTTGTGCACTGATTGTGCCCACTAAATATATGCATGTAAAAGCTTTAAGATCCATCTTCTCAAAATTTGACTTTTTTTGACAAAATTAATCAAATTTGAGTTTTTCAATCCCAATAACTTTTGCAATTAATCAAAATGAAGGAAATGAGACCTTTAGAATTGCGCTTAATTTTCGCTTATCATTGGAAAAGTGTCATTAAAGGCGTGAGGACAAGAAAGAGGGAAAGAAAGATGGAATGCAGAGGAAGAGACTGAAGGAAGGCAAGAAAAGGAAGGAAAGGTAGGGCATGGGAAAAGAAACAGACATCAGGAAACTGAGAACAGACAGATGGAGGAAGAGAGAGATGAGAGGAGGGAGGGAGGGAGGCAGAGTATAGTTTCTCTTCTGTTGCTGTGCCAAACTCTGACAAACACTGCACAAGGGAAGAAAGAGTTCTAAGCCCTCTGGATATGGAAGACGGTTGTTTGGCTCGAACAGTTTGGGGGGCGCCCAGGTAGGGGGATCAGGATCTGTCCCTAGTCTATGGGCAGACTTCTGGAACCCAGTGCCTGTGGTGGGACACCTTGCACAGTCTTGGTGCAGTGGGAAGGGGCTTGGACCTGCCTAGGCTCAGTGTGCTGGGCTCTGCTGACTCCCCATGGGAGACCTCGATTTGGGGGATGTGGGGATGCGGATGCTGGGTGGCTTGGGAAAGAGGGCTGGGGGTGACAGGAGGGAGGAGGAGGGAATCTGTGAATAGTATGTGGAGTGAGTAGAAAAATTTTTAATAAAGAAAAAAAAAAGAGTTCATTCCCTTTACGATTCCAAGTTACAGTTCTGAGAAGTCAAGATAGAAGTCGGAGAGCACACTCAACATCCACAGCCATCAGCAACAAGAGAAAATGAACACATAGCATATAGTTCCAAACACACAGCGTGGGCTCCTCATAACTTTGAATCAAAGAAATCCTAACAAAACAAACAAAATATATGATAAGACATTAAAAATAAGAAAATAAATTACAGGAAACAACAAAGTAGGTGAGGTCATTGTAAACCTATGAAGTGATATTTGTGACATTGTTCTCTTTGAAGATAATGAGTAACTGCTTTAAATATTTTAGAAAAAAAACTTGACTTTCCACTTTCTTTTGCTATATATTTAAATTAATGATAATGAGCGTGATTTAGACAATGAAATGTAGAAGAATCTGCTGCCTAAAGAGCTGGACCATATGCAATGCAGAAAGATAAAGAAAAAAAATGTCAATTCTAAGAGGAAGTTGGGCTCTACAGAAGAAATCAGCAACAGCAGAATAAGAAAACATGACCAAATGTCAAAGTTACCTGGTTTGTTTTAATTTGTTTTAAATATAACCTTTCAAAGCACTAACATAGTGTATAGTCAAGCCCTTTTGTCTGGTTTATAAATATCTGGATGTAACGTGATGATAATACTGTCAGTAGAGAGCTTAAAAGAATTTTGTTCTCAGTTGTTTTATATAGATTATCATTATGTGAATCTAGAATAATAACACATATTGTTCCTGAAATAAAGGTTTATAAAACTGAAACTAAGAATAGAAAGAATAGCACTGAGTAAATTTCCCACACTAAGCAAGTGATGATTCTGGCTATTGCATCCTAATTCATTCTGTCCTTACTTGAGAGATTCACAATTACTTTGAGTGGTCACAAAAACATGGGACTTTTGCCTGATGTTTGCTGTTCAACCTTTTGTGTTCAGGAAGACTAACAGATATTTATACAATATATCATAGATCAATGTTAGGTAGACTGATGATGTACACTGAATTAAAAACAAAGTTATAGCCTTCACAACATAGAGCAGTTGTCGAAAGACAAAAGGAAACACCTGGAATTAGCATAAGAGATATGAAATTTCATGCTACTTATAAGCAGGGGTGGTATTCCCTAGTTTATTTTGTTCTCATAAGGCCATCTTTGCAAAGAGTAGCTGACTATTGTGGGCAGGTAAGAGTCAGGTTCTCTACTATATGGCTTATGTTTTCCCTAATTTGAAGGAATTGTTGGAATTTTGGAAGCTGTTTTCAAACCATTCCAGTCTGAGCATATTTCCATGGCTCCCTTTACTGGGAAAGACTTGAGAACAGATAGAGCATTTAATACCCATAACACAATGATATTACTTTCTTTTCTTTGGGGATCAAACTGATAAATATGGATGGAAGTAGACTGTGATTACAGAATAAGAATGTTTTACTATCCTATGCATAAAGCACATCGTTCAGACATAATTATATCTGCATTGCTAACTATGTCACTTCTGATAAAATTGCCAATGACCCCAATTTCAACACAGTTAAAATGGAAACAATATCATTGTGTCCTTACCATTGATGATACAAATTCATGCTCATACATCATATCATGATATGTCACCAATTGTTAGTTCATTATAAGTTTTTGTTTTGTTTTGTTTTTTTTTGAGACAGGAATTCTCTGTGGATCTCTGGTCATCCTGGAACTTGCTTTGTAGACTAAGCTAGCCTTGAATTCACAGAAATTTGTGGTGGTATTTTATTTGTGCTCTAACAAATAAAGCTTACCTGAAAATCAGAAGGAGGACCTAGCCACTAGTTAACCATAGAGTTCTGGAGGTCTATACAGACAGACAGGAAATGATAGAGCTGGGCAGAGAGAGAAAGTGATAAGGCAGGGTGGAGAAAGGAGCTTGCTCTGTTTTGGCAGAGGATTTCATAGGGGTAAGAACTAGTGGCTTGCTGCTCTGCCTCTTTGATCTGACAGCTTTTACCAAAAATTTTTTTTTTTTATTAATAAGAGCATTTTGCATTTTGTGTTACAGAAATCCTCCTACCTCTGCCTCCCAAATTCTTGGATTAAAGGTATGTGCTACCACTGCCTGGCCAATAATTCAACATTTTAGAATGGTATAATGAGAGGGCCGTTAATGATGGTGGTAGGAGGGTTGAGGAGACACTCTTCAAACTACATTGTAGACCTTATCGCTAAGAAAAAGTGTAAGTTCAAAGGGTCTACATTTTTACTTTGATTTAGGTAGTCTTCAAGTAATCAGTGCAGATATGTATTTTATAATTTTGTTTCCTGATTCATTTGCCTTTTTAAATCTTTGGTGTCATTTTTTGTCTTTTCAGAAACAAGGTGATCCATAATGTAGCTGCTTTTTGTGCCCCACGTGACTTTGTCTCATATAGAAAATGTATCCCTGAAATAGATGATTTGAACTTCCTTCTAATCATTAGCTGTGGCTCAGCGCCTCATTGCAAGTGATTCGATGCTAGGATTATTATTTTATTTTTGCCTACTAGAACTATTGTTTTATTCCTCACCGCATTCTGCTTCTCTTTCTTCCTGGCATTCTTTTTAAGTGTGACAGCAGAAAGGACTTTGGGTTTATACATCTACGAATATGCCAGGATCATCAGAGTTGCACTGAAAATCATGGTTATCCAAATAAATTATAATCCACTAGTGACATAAAAGATTGACTATAAGACAGAGGCTATTCGATATTCTGGATTGTTATACTCAGAGCACTTTTTTTATGAAATATAAAATTATTAAGATTGATAGATAAGCTCTTAAGAATTGAATATGATTACTCCTCTCTGCAGCATTGTCTGTAACATTGTCTCAGTGACCTTCCTGTCCTTGGGCTCCCCACTTTTCTTCCCCTAAGCACATATCTGAAATGAATATGATATGCCATTCATTTTAATACTGCTGTTATTTGAAATTTAATCTGTGGTCTTATGAAAGTTCCACCTTCCATTATCATTCTTCTCATACTTCTCCTGCCATCAGGAATCCTTCAATCTGAAATATATCCAAATATTTTCTCTGTGTTAGTTTGTCTCTTAAAGGGTCCAGATAGAATCTCTGTACATTTTTTCTACCCTGCAGTTATTTCTTCCAACTGAAAAGACTCAAAATATTCAGGAAGCTCAGAAGAATATGCTAAAGGACTTCTGGGTCCTATGTCTTCTCAGATTCCAAACACTATTATAAACTGTGAACATCTGAAATTGTGGGACTGCTTCTGGGTGGTTTCCAAGGTAGAGTTGTCATGTCAATGACATGTGTAAATGTTCCTGCACACTGGATGTCTATAGAATTCTTTCTGAAATTTATTTTACAATTCTTTAGGAAAAATCACATAATATAAGTAGCTCATATCCATATACTAGCCTCTATTTTTATTTTTATAACTTTCTGTTTTTAAAGAGTATAGTTTTAGTTTTTGTGAGCTTTCTTAAAGTTACAAGTACCAATACTTCAATGATGATATTTCTTAACCTTTGGGCTTGCACATTTTCTGAGATAATTTTTTCTCTTCAATATCAAAACAATTCTTTTGAGGGTCGTGCAAATAGTAAGTGATCTGTGACCATTTGTCATCATATAAATGAGGCCACTTCGTGTGAATGCTCTATTATTTTTTACTTTGCAGGTGGCTGCAGTCATATTATATGATTATATCTTCCATGCAAGCGTACTTAAAATTTTGGAAGCCTCAAAGTACAGAAGCTCTCTTAGTAATTACCCAGTTAACAAACTTCATTAAATTATATTCTTCACATACAGAAGCACAATCTATTCAAATTTGTACATAGGTGGCTTAATTTCAGGAAACGAATCTGCCTCTCAATGAGATCAGTATCGAGAGTCAATTGTGTCCTTTTTGTAATTTTACTTAAAATTAATTGAATGAATTACTTTATGATTATTTTAAACAATTGCATGTATACGTAGAATTTTATTAGTTAACTTTTAATTTAACTCTTTACAATACATCAATGAATGTATAGTACTTTAATGGTTGTTTCTTCAGCACTGCTCTGAGGGACACATAAGGCATATTTTAGAAAAATTTTAAATCAGAAGATATTCTGCACTGAAATTGACTTAACAGTCACTTAAAAGTACTGTTTATTCACTTTAACAGCAGGTTTTGTAGTGGCCTCAAAATGAACTGTTTCTATTGTGAAATTATTCTAAACTGGGAACAATTTTAGAAATAATCCATTCACGATATCTTCATTCCTAACCTTTTGAATTTACTGCACCAAAAAACAATGAGAAGCCGGGTGGTGGTGGCACATGCCTTTAATGCCAGTACTTGGGAGGCAAAGTCAGGTGAATCTCTGTGAGTTCGAGGCCAGCCTGGTCTACAGAGCGAGATCCAGGACAGGCACCAAAGTTACACAGAGAAACCCTGTATCAAAAACAACAACAACAACAAAGCAATGAAAATATGAAGCAGACTATATAGTAAGAGGAGACTGTGTCCTGGGAATGGTAGAAGGGTAAGAAAGGGTAATGGACACTGAATATGAACACTGCATTTGAAATACATGTATGAAGTTGTCAAACATTAGGAATGGTGGTTTATATTCACATGCATAATTTTCTCATTAAGCACTAAAGATACTTCAAGCTCTTAAAAATTTAATACTTTAATTCCCTAGTGTACATAACCTATTGAATCCAAACTGCCATAGAACTATAAAATGTATTTATATCATTTACAAGAATATTTGAAGACTTCTTATCCAATGTCAAATGCTTAAGTGGCTTTTCCATTGCTTAAATATAAATACTTGTATGGAACACAAACTAATGATTGGTTGGTAGTGTTTGAAATCCAGTTATTCACACACAGCATGCATCTTAAATACTTCCTCCATCTATGCAGTCTTTTGTAGGTTTCATCTCCTTGTCTGACATACAATTTGATAGAGTTATTGATGGCCTCTGTGAAGTCAGGTTAAAGAGAAGCATGTAAGGGAATCAGAAAAGAGACAAGTTTATAAGCAGGCAAAAAAGATTTAAGAAAAAATAAAACCTTTAATTTAAGAGGTAAAACATCATCTTGTCCAGACTGCAGGATGCCATGAATTTAATATTCAATGCAGAAATAAATCAATATATTAAGCTTCAAAATTTCGAGAATGATGCTATCCCACTATTGTTTATGTTTTCTCCCCTCCTTCCAAGCTTAAGATGTACCAAAAATTTTAGCGTCATAATACATTTGACAGTATAACCACTTTGTTAAATATTCTCCAGTTAATGTAACTGGAAGTGCAAACTTTAATTTGAGGTCAGGTCAAAGACTTAATCCTTAATTTTAAAACCAGACTAAAGTTTTAATAGAGTATATAAAAATAGCAGCTTGTCTCAAAATGTGACATGGTAAGTCACAGTGCTGACAGCTGAATGATCTAGATTTTCCTTTTCGTTTGCCTTTCAGATGTAAGAATGTTTAAGCATTATTGGGGTTGTGTTGATCAATAGTTTATATTTCATTAGTTGTCTAATAATTGGTGCTATTGGGCATGCGTTAGTACCTTCCTCACAGAAACCACGAGGTGACTTTTCTATTACTTTGTCTTCAAGTGTAATCTTAATTTCATTCAGAGAGTAGGAAGTCACCAGTAGTAAGCATTTTAGTGGATGCAATGGTTTGAGTAGGAATCACCACCAAAGATTTGTGTGTGTGAATGCTTGGCCCATAGGGAATGGCACGATTAGGAGGTGTGGCCTAATGTAGAAAGTGTGCTGCTTTGTCACTTGTTGGAGTAGGTATGGCCTTGTCAGAGCTAGTGTCACTGTGGGGGCGGGCTTTGAGGCCTTGTGTGCTCAAGCTATGCCCACTGTGGTACACAGTCTCCTTCTGCTGCTGGCAGATCAAGATGTAGAACTATCAGCTCCTTTTTTAGCACCATGTCTGTCTGCAAGCTGCCATGCTTCTGGCCATGACAATATTGCACTAAACTTCTGAAACTGTTAGCCAGCCCCAATTAAATGTTTTCCTTTATAAGAGTGACCATGCTGGGCGCATGCCTTTAATCCCAGCATTGGGAGGCAGAGAGAGGCAGATCTCTGTGAGTTTGAGGCCAGCCTGGTCTACAGAGCGAGATCCAGGAGAGGCACCAAAACTACACAGAGAAACCTTGTCTCGAAAAAACAACAACAACAACAAAAGTGGCCATGGCCATGTTGTTTCTTCATAGCAATAAAACCCTAACTAAGTGCATAGTGTTGTTTTATTTTTTAATAATAGTATACTTAATATTGTAAGACAAATTGCTAAATGGTCTTATAAATAAAAAACCTGGAGCCAGATATTGGGGTTAAAACCGACAGATCAGGGGAATAGGACAAACCACAGCCAACCTCACCTTACCAGCCTTCACCCTCCAAAGGGACCTACTTCCTGTATACCGATGCCTATATGCCTTTATGTTCTGCATCTCACTTCCTCTCTCTGCCCATCAACATCACTTCCTGTCTGTCTGTACAGACCCCCAGACCTCTATGGTTAGTGCTGGCATTAAAGGCATGTGTTACCATGCTGGCTGTGTTTGCCAATGTGGCCTTGAACTCACAGAGATCCGAATGGATCTGTCTCCCAAATGCTAGGATGAAAGGCATGTGCTACCATTGCCTGACTTCTATGTTTAATATATTGGCTGGCTTTTCCCTCTACTCCTCAGATAAGCTTTATTAGGGTGCACAGTAGTTTGGGGGACACAATACATCACCACATAATATCAAGCTTTTAGATACAGTGTTTTGTCTCTTGGCTACATTTTTTGCTCACTATCATAGCAATGCTCAGATTACAAAACAAAGTTTTATCCAGTGAATCTAGGTATGCAAGTGAAAAGACTGAATACATTAAATACTAACTCTCATCTGAATCTAAGTAACTGACACAAATAAAGCATTGTCAGATGGATACACATCTCTTTTTTTTTGTCATTTTATGTGCCTTTTTCTTGGTAAACTTTGAAAGCATTAAATGTACAGATTCATCATGGGAAACAACTGAATACAATAATCCTAACAAACCAGAAGAAATGAAGAAAATAACAGGTAATTTGCCTCAAGGAAGAAAAAACAAATAAAACTACATTAAACTCTCATTATAAATCATGAAAAATACACTGGAATTAAATTTTTATCCTTTTACAATGAAAATTGAATTATTTTAATTTTTTCAAACTAAAATCTGGATGACTATATGTCCATGAATATAGTTTAACTGACCATAAGAATTTTCACAAAGGATTTGAAGCACTTAAAATATCAAACATGTAAAACAGCTCTCATTTCAAAATATTCCGGCCAAATGTCAGAAATATAAGCCAGGAGATGAGAACAATAATTTTGTTTTTCTCCCTTTTGCAAAATTTGCTGCTGGAGTTCCTGGAAAGAATAAATTCCATTTCTCCAAAAACTGGGAAGTTCGAGGCGGCTCATCTATGTTCTAACATTTACACACGCAACAATGTGGGTAGATTTGTTTTGTTTCTTTTGTAATTTACGTTAATATGAGGTAGAGTTGTAATGTCTTGGATTATCAACTTACTCTACATTAAACAGCAAATTGTCAAACCCCACCCCACCCCACCCCACCCCCATCTCAAGGCTCAGATATTCATGAGAAAGAGGAGGCAGAAAGATTATAAGAGCCAATAGTGATGAGTAACTCCAAGGAACAGCCTTTCTAACACAACAAAACTAACTCACATATGAATTCACAGAGACTGGGACAGCAAGCCCATGTTCAAACCAGAGAACATCCTAACAGACTGAGAAAGGGAAGAGGACACAAAGTAACACCCCTAACCAAGAAGTTATTTGCAACTGACGCCTGTGGGGAAAAGAAATATCAGCTTTGTTTCCAGTGGAGTGCCATTGCCTATATGATCTGCACTCCAGGACAGGACCCATGCCTGGCAGGAGTTGGCCAAAAGAAAACTGGCTCCATAGGGTCTGTGTTTTTTGTTTTGGTATTTTTTTTTGTGGTATTGATTTTCTTTCCTTTTTTCTTCTTTCTTTTTTTTTTTGTTTTTATTTGTCTATTTTGATTTTTGCTTTTCATTTTCTTCCTGTGTATTTTTTTTTTTCATTTTTATAAAGGAAAGGGAAAGAAAAAGCTCATGAAGTTGGGTGGGGAGTGAGATAGGAAGGATCTGGGAGGAACTGGGATGGGGAAAATATAAGATCAAATTATATTGTATGGGAAACAATTATTTTTTAAGTTACATCTTGCCAAGTCAAGGCCATCCCTTACCTGGTCTTTCATTAATAATAAAGACCATTGTATTGCTTTGAAATAAAATTGTGGTAATGGACTCACATTACAGGGATAAGATGAATGATGGAGTTAGAGCAACATATTATCTTGAACTTACAAATTGAATATCAAGGTGTGCCATTAGCATGTGTATACGTGCGTGTGTGTGTGTGTGTGTGTGTGTGTGTGTGTGTGTGTGTGTGTTTGTGTTTGTGTGTGTGAGAGAGAGGGGGGAATATAACAAGGATATTTCCAGAATTATTAAACAAACGTATATAATAAGAATTAGAATAGAACAATTATTGAAAAATATTTGTATCATAAGTTTTTATTACTAGTTTTAAACCAATCATTTGTCAGTATAAACTGAAGCAGACTGTATTCTCCTGCTTTGAAAGATGTGACTGTGGCTGTGGATCATTCCTTCATATAAATTGATTCTCCACCCCCTCGCCTTCAGTGACTGCTACATGCATTATATATGTTTCTCTAGTTTACAAGTTTCTCTCTTGAGATTGATCAGTTTCTTGCCTGAGTGTGGGTGAAAGATTGTTTCATAGAGCAATTGAAGAAAATGCCACTTCCTCTCTCCAACAACCATGAACTTCCATTATTTTCTCAGGAAATGTTGGGGTTCCGATCCTTTTGACTTTGTGATGCTTTAAGAACTTGGAAGAATTTGCTCTAGATTTTCTCTCATCCTCTCCCTTCCCATTCCTTACCCTGTGCTCACCTAGTTATCTGTAATTGACCTGTCCAGCAGGTCAGGTTATTCGTGGGTCTCGGCCAGGAAACACCTGAAAGCCAATGGGGAGAGAAGGAAAGGGAGCGAAGCGCAAAATAAGAGACTGAGTCAATCTGAGTCGCGTCAAGGCTCCGTTTATTAACTGTATGCTGAAGCTTTATAAGCAGGGCTTCAGGTGGGGGAAGGGAAGCAAGGAGAGAAGAATGGGAATTCCTGAGGGAGGGTTAGGGTGAGGTTGCTTTGGTCCCAGGCCCCTGCAGCTGGCTGATTAGCATCTGTTTTAGAAAGTTTATCTAATTGTAAATCCTGCGGTTGGCCAGTACCAGGCCCCTGCTGTTGGTTGATTAGCACATGTTTCAGGAGGTTTACCTAATCGTAAATCCTGAAGTCTGTGGTACCAGGTCCCTGTTTTTGCGAGGCTTGATAAATCAAGGAAAGTGACACAGCTGCCCGGAGTCGGTCTCCAACATGTAATACTGTTCAGTATAGATTGGCCCACACTTACACAGAACAGCATTTAGTATTCTTTATTAGAAGTGCCAGTGTGAGTGTTTACTACTTTGCAGACTTAAATCAATGTCCTAAATTTACTTATAAGTTTTAAATGAGAGGTAAATTTAAAAAAAAGACATAAATTTGTTGCATTAAGATTCCCCTCAGTTATCTAAGGGTATATTGATTACATAAATGATTTATAGCGAGTAGTTCACATGTGGCCAGAGAATATTTAGACAATAAAATGAAATACAGTAGTAGTGAGCAAAGAAGAAATATTACTTGTAAATGCAAGTACTGAATGATGCTGGAACTATGGACACTCAACAGAAGGAATGTGTACCGGCTATGGTGTATAGTAGTATGCCTGAGGAATACACAGAATATTTAAATGCATAATTAAATATTAATTTATACAAGTCATTATTGACTGATTAAAAAGTCAACACAGTGGAAGATGTTTCACAATTAAGTAGGACAGCTATGCATTACTATAGTGAAAATGTAGCAATCTTTGAACGTGCTTTTCAATAAAAGGTGAATCTTTTCATAAAATGCTCTCTTAAAGTCAAAATTTAATGCAGCTATTTACCAAAATAAATGTACAATAGGAGATTCAATCTGTTGTAAATTAGCATTTAATATTTCCCTAAATAAAAACATTCCCCACACTGGATCATTTGAAAACTACAAGTATATTTCCAGGAGATTCTCATCATGGAAAATTTACTCCAGTAGTATTGTAAGTGGAAAGGTACACACTTATAAATTAATGATTTTAGGTGGCTCTTTATTCAATCAAACCAAGAATATTCATTTTATATAGTAACATTTTTGTAAATTGTCTATAATTTTTAGCATACATAATATATTATGTCTGAGATTGTGTTCCTTTCCTGTATGACTCAAATTATGGTGAATTATAGACTTATAGACATGTGTTTTCTTATTTCTTATATTTATGAGTATAGATATATTTACAACAAAATAACTAAGAATTAATAATAATTAATATATAAATAGTGCATGTCATAGATTACATTTATATATCCACAAGAGATCCTAAGGTATATTCTTGGTTGTTTTTTTCATTTAACAAAGAAATGGAATACAATTTAGCAGCTGACAGCTAGAATCCATTTTAAATGTGTGTAGAATGCATCTTTGTGTCTTGGAAAAAGCATATTTGCCACCAGCTATCAAAACAAAAATTTCAGCTGAATTTTTCAGTAAGTTTTGTTAATGATTTTTATCTATGATGTTTATTTCAGCAGCAATCCTAAAAGAAAACAATCAAATTCTTAATCTCTCATGCTTTTCTTTCACCAATCTTGACAAATTCTCTTACTCAGCTCCTTAAGTATCAGTATTTGCTTGCAATGGAATCATGCTAAGTAGTCCCATGACATTACTTGAGTTAATATGGAGAAAAATCAGACATAATAAATCAAATTGTAAATGTAATGGAAATGATTTGACAAGCCACTATTTGTCCAATGTATGTTGTATATGTACACCAATATTAGCAACCCTTTATATATTAATAAATATTGAACACATTAAGATAATTCATAAATTGAAGGCAATTTTAGAAATTTATTTGGATGCTCAATGAATTTTATTATTTATAAAATTTCACATTTAAATGTTATTCAGAAACAACATAAACAATCAGCATAATGTATATTCTTTGGGGTTTCTGTGCTTTTAATACTATTAAAATGAAATAAACTGAAACCAAGTGATGGTCCAATATAAATTATTTTCTTAAAAACTGGATTCACACATTGGTTTTTTTTTTTTTCAGAAGCATGAGTGAGAAGAGTTAATTTTTGATGAATTAAGAAAGTTAAGGGCATAGGCACATAGGCAGGTAGAGAATAAATTATTAAGAAAGCCCATGAGGTTAGACAGTTCTCAAAAGGGACCTTAAGATAATTGAGAACAACAGTAAGTAGAGAGAGACGGTGCAGACATTTAACACTTCTTATTTTCTTAATGTTTAATCTGAATAGCACTCCACTCTATCCTCTAATTATTTATAGGCAATATAAATAAAAATTACTGCTCATCTTTTGTGTTGCTTCATACAATTTTAAATTGGTGAAAGAAATACATCTTTAAACTTCAAATTATTTCTTTTAAAAAGCAGTGATGAAGTTGACCTCCCTGAATAAGGTAATCTCAAAGAGTATAATTACATACACAAAAACCTAGAGAGTCAGATACCAGAACCAAATAAAAATAAAAATACTGATGCAGAACAGACATACTATCTAATGCATTCCAAATGGCTATACATTTAAAACACTGAATTCTAAAGGAGTATCAAAGAGGTCACATTGCAAGTCATTTTGCATTTATGGCACATAGAAATAAAATTTTAGTGTTTGGAATATATCACCTTCTAGCCCTCTTTTTAACTGCCCTCTAAGTGACAATCCCTTCATCATTTTAAGTAGGCATTCAGTATGAAATATAAAAGTTCACATGCTACTGATCAAGACAGACAAAATTAGCTTTTATTTATTTTATTTCAGATATTAATATTAAACTATTCTGTCATTTTAATAAAGAAATATTTCTCTCTTTTTTACACTTGTTCCAACAAGAATTTTTTTCTCTGCTGGAGTCTGTACTTGAAAGGGTCAGATAAATTTCAAGTATCTAGCTATGTATAAAAGAATTCTCATGTTGGGCCTAGATTGCATGGTAATGTCCTGCTTCACAGGTGCCAGAGGGAAAGACACACAGGAAGCTAGAGAGGTAGTTTGTTTGATATGGGGAGACACATATTCAGTTATGTAAATAAAATGACATTGGTGAACATTCTGACGCTAGACAAAATATACACACCATGGCATTAAAACTGGGAAGAGTATCAATTTATGAACCAAAAAACAGGAAAGTATATTTGCTCAACTAGTGAAGTAAAAGCATTATAAAAAAGATATTTACTCCAAAAATGTGAATCCAAATAGACATTTTTCCTATTATTATAAATTATTTACATTTTGTTTAACATTTACTGTTCCAGTGCACTTAACTTCTAATTACTGTTTTTAAAATTTTACTTCAAGACATTTTCACTGGGGATGCTGTGAATGTGTTGCTCTGATTTGGTTGATAAATAAAATGCTGATTGGCCAGTAGCCAGGCAGGAAGTATAGGCAGGACAAGCAGAGAAGAGAATGCTGGGAAGTGGAAGGCTGAGTCAGGAGACACTGCCAGCCACCAACACCATGAGAAGTAAGATGTAAAATACCAGTAAGCCACAAGTCATGTGGCAAGGTATAGATTTATAGATATGGGTTAATTTAATATATAAGAACTAGATATCAAGAAGCCTACCACAGCCATACAGTTTATAAGTAATATAAGCCTCTGTGTGTTTACTTGGGTCTGAGCAGCTATAGGAGCCATGTGAACACAGGAAACCTTCAACTACAATGGTGCCCAACGTGGGGCAAGAATTTCCACCTAAAACCCAAGAAAGCTTTAAAAAAAAAAAAGATTCTAAAACGGAGCTAAAATCAGCTTCCATGTTGTCTCTCTCAAGTTAGCCACAGCCTGCAAGCTTGAGCTACTCTGTGGCAGGTATGTGGCTTGTGGGCTTGACCTACATCATGGCAGGAATGAGGTGTCTGCAAGTTGCACATTACGCTGCATGGTCGATTTAGGCTTTGCTAGTAAAAAAATAAAAATAAAAAAGGAGGTTTCTGGCCTACATGTTGCTTTAATAGAAACATAGACCCACTGCCATTTTGAGAAGCTGAGGTGGGTGGAAATGCTGCAGTTTAAAGCAATAGATTCACAAGAAGACAGATAAGACAGGTTCAGATGGGATAAACCTCTAACTGATTTACAATGTGTGTAAAAATGTATGTAGACTTTGAAGAGAGAAAGAAAGTAATATAAAGAAACAGTTTTAAAAAATAAAGTCTTTAAAGAGAAAGTAAAAGTAATATATAAAATAAGCCATGTAAAGATGGATATCAAACAGAAAATCTGAATTTTATCATAGCTTTCTTAACAAAGTCGTGATACTAATTACATCTGATTGAGAAAACCATAGGTTACATATCATTTTTAATGAGTCATAGTGATTGCTTTTAATATTACAATAAACATTAACTTTTATTAGCATCATACAGGTTAGTCCAATTTACATTCTATATTTTATAAATTCATTACTATTGGGTTGGAAACATGTCTCAGTAAATTACTCTGAAAATATGAGGAGTGGAGTTTAGACCCACATAATAAGCTGTCATCATTAGTGCAAGTCTATAACAGTTGGTGTGAGGGTAAGAAATAGGTAAAGGCCAAGGTCTCACTTGGCAGTCAGTCTAGCAAATGAATGAGCTCCAGGCTCATTAATAGACACAGACTCTGAAAATAGGGTTATGAAAGTCACCAGACATAGACCTCTGACCTCCCTCTGTACATGTGCTAGTCAGTGTACATTCACACTAAAATACACAAGACAAAGTATATACACACACAAAATAAAACATGCAAAAATAATAATTGAAAATAACAGAGATATCACTTGTGTGAACCAGATATGCCCATTTCATCCATAACATTCTTGCCTCTCTCTCAATTTCTGACTCTTCCCATGCCCTATCCCACTCTCAAATTCAGGATATTTTCTTTCTTTCTTTCTTTCTCTTTTTTTTTTTTTTGGTTTTTCTAGACAGGGTTTTTCTGTGTAGCTTGCACCTTTCCTGGAACTAGCTTGGTAGCCCAGGCTGGCCTCGAACTCACAGAGATCCGCCTGCCTCTGCCTCCCGAGTGCTGGGATTAAAGGCGTGCACCACCACCGCCCGGCTATGGATATTTTCTACAGTTACTGTTAAGCAAACACATATACACAGAGAGAGAGACACACACACAAACACACACATAAATATACTACCTTTGTTGCCCTGGAAAGAAAATATTCTTTTATCCAAAAATTAAGTATATGCAGTTATCAATTGTTCTATCAATTTTGCATAGGAATATGTATGACTGTTCACATGTTATTATTCTGTTAACATCCAAATATTTGCAGCAAGTGACTTAATATTGACTAGATTCATAGAGGACTAAATTGTCTCTCAGGATAACTGTGAATTGCATTTTAATTTGAGATTGTCCTTAATATATTTTTTATACCAGTATTATTTAGAGAAAAACACTTGAATATGTAAATTATGATTATTGGCTTCCAATTTTTGAATGTCAGATTTTGTGTGTGTCTCAAAAAACAAACAATTACTCTCCAAATTTAGAGGAGTCATCATTCAATAATTCATAGTTTTTAATTTGGTATCTTAATTATGAAGTTTAGAGTTCTTCATGAAACTATGCACTGAAGTTTCAATAGTTTTTTAAGAATACTTAAAATAATTGAGATTGGATATTTTCATAATTTTTCTACTACAATGACATACCAATTCTTTTAAGCCTATTTATTCATTAATATTGTGTGTGTGAAGGGAATTTTATATGTTCAAGCCATAGCATGCATGTGCAATTCAGAAGACAGCCTGCAGGGTTTGGTACTACCCTTCCACCATGTAGGTTCCAGAAACTGAACTACAGTTGCCATGCTTAGGCTTAATGCCAGCAGCATATTCTGCACTGAGTCATCTTGTTAGGCTTACATCTCACTTCTAAATCTTCTCAAAGGGTACTTGAATATCTAAGACTAAGTCAAATATATAGTAATTATGAGAAAACAATTCTGACACCAAAATCTTATTGTGTACTTATTTCAAATCCAGCTGCTGCAAGTAAGATGCAAGAAAGAATCTAGTCTAATTTTCAAGTTGAGCAAAAGATTTGACCAAGATAGGGTTGGTTTCTGTAGCATCTCAACGTTTATGTAATCATTTAATTAGAATTGTTTATCCTTAGTCCTCAGTGGAATGTATTCCATACTAAGATATAGTTTATAAAACAGCATATGGTATTTTCTTCCTAACTAAAATTAATATTTATCCCAGGTATAATATTAAGGGAATACAAAAGCATCAATAAGGAATTCTATCCTTTATTGCTAGAATGCTTTGCCTTAAATGTTTTTGTTCTGCTAATGTAATATTCATTTATCAACATTAACCTAACTCTCTGCTTTGTATTTTCTCAAACGTTAATGCAGTGGGTGAGAGGTCCTTGGGTACACAGATAATCACTGGAGAAGCCAGGAAACTTAAACAGGTGGGCTTGTCTCCTCAAAGGAAGATTTTTATCTGTCTTCCTCCCAGAAAGCTGGAAAATGATGCAAATTAGAAAGCTGGTGATCTTTTGCTATCTGTGTGGTGAGGGTGATGTGTGTTCTTTGTAAAGAGTTTCAATTTAAACATGTCTTAAGCTTTGTTTTACACACTGGAATGAGTTAATTGTCATCAAGAAATTTTTTTTTCCAAAATTGTGCTGTGCAATGATAAACAACCTAGTATAAGACTCTAGAAATTTGGTCCACCACTAAGTAACTAAGTTGTAATGTACTGAGTTTCATTCTTCCCTCACCTGGATCTTTCCCCTGCAAGTCATGACACGTTCAGCTACCCCCAGAGTTTACCATACACCATTATATTATTAATTTATAAAAAGAAAATTCCTTAATTTTTCAATATAAAAAAGTACACTGTCTTTTTGTGACTGCTATATATAATGATTTCCAGTGAGATATTTACTTCTTTATATAGCTGAGTAGTATTCTATTGTATGTAGAAGAGTATATGTATGTATATCTATATCACCTATATTACCAGAAATTAGATCACTGGATTATTTACTAATTTACTTTTTTTAATTTACACATTTACTTCGTATTTACTGTAAACCATGTTATTATTCAAGAGGGACCTGAATTGTCATGCATGTAATTCTACCAAAAAAATATTATCACTCTTAAAGAGTCAGAAACCTAAATATACATGGGACTCTTAAGATGGAGAGACATAGCTATGTTTTGAAGAATGGACAACTTGAATATCTTAGGTTATTATAAAGAAGATCATGTGATATGTTAATATTAAAAATACAGGCATTGCTAATTGCAACATTGGTTAGAAGTAAATACTATGATCAAAACAATATTAAGTATAAAAAGAAAATTTCACTGTCAGAGCTGGCTATTGTATGTGTTCTTAGGTAATCTAGCGACAACAAATCACATGTAGTAAGTGCTAAATGGTTAAAATCGTGAAATTTAGGTAGTGGTCAGGAATATGAAGATGAGGTTTTCCAATAGACCCGTAGAGTGTATAATAAGAACATTCTTGAGAAATAAGGGAGAGCTAGGTGTATGAATTATATTTCATGTCAGGAAGGCAGACTATCCAAAAAATGCAAACGCAAACGCCTCATTGAAATCTTACTTGCAGAGTTAAAATATTCTCCACTCCCAGACTTGATATTCCTTTTATCTTTCTTCTTGTCACTATAAATAAATGTGGATTCATTCTCGATTCTTTCGTTCCTATCATACTCTACATCCAATGTACTGGGATACTGTCACCTTCAAATTTTTCTCAGAGTCCACCTACAATTCATTCTGCCCACAGCTGTTCCTTTCACATTGTGTTCAAAGCAAAGTGAGATGTGGTGCTGTTTACCAATGTGTAAGTTCTTAATTTAATACTCAGAAGACCTCCACGGTCTTTCATTGCCTTCAGGTGCCTGAATTTGATTTACATTTAGTGTTATATTTTAGCTATTGATTATTTTCTCTTTTCTATACTCTGGCTAGTACCAAGTGGATATATTTAATTTGAAAATGATTATAATGCTGTGAAAACCTTAGCTATGTATTTTAAATTCAAACCTAAATCTTCAACTTAATGCATGTTAGTATTTATTTTATGAAGAGATAGTCATAATGTATTTACTGTTGGCTAGGTGATTACCACCTATTTAAATAAATGCTAATTCAGTCATTGCAATACAGATGTTTTTGTAGATTTGATTGACATGTATTACATTTAGACCTCAAATAAAAGTAAAGGAAAATACTTCCTCTTTTTTCTTTTTTCTTTCCTTTTTTTTTTTTTTTTTTTTGGTTCTTTGAGACAGGGTTTCTCTGTGTAGTTTTGGTGCCTGTCCTGGGTCTCCCTCTATAGACCAGGCTGACCTCTAACTCACAGAGATCCACCTGGCTCTGCATCCTGAGTGCTGGGATTAAAGGCGTGCACTACCACTGCCTGGCTTAAAGGAGAGTACTTCCACTATGTGATGGTCTTAGCCAGTGTTATAGTTTCTAATTCTACAAGGAGAAAACATTGTAAATGGTAGAATACATTCTGTAAGAAACTATATTATCATGGTGTCTTGCGGAATGTCTCGCAAACTGGGGTATTCATTCTTTTTTTTTTTTTTGAGTGTGTGTGTGTGTGTGTGTGTGTGTTTACAAATAATTTTTTTCTTTTTATATCATATTTCTTCATATCTATTTTTCTGATTTGTTGCTGCTGCTTCATTCTTTCTCCTTTCTAGTGTCTGTATCAGTGATGGTTCCCATTACAAATGGCCCTCTGTATCACCCACATTTTATAATGTATAGTTTTCGCATCTGGTAAATGAATGATAGGGTCCTGGAGAAGTTCCACAAAAGACTACCATCCATGTATGCAATCAACAAGAGTATTTTTATTC
>CABHPP010148144.1:29783-55393 GCA_902168425.1 Peromyscus attwateri | reverse complement strand
GAAGGAAGGAAGGAAGGAAGGAAGGAAGGAAGGAAGGAAGGAAGGAAGGAAGGAAGGAAGAGAGGGAGCAAAAATATCTACCATGGAAAAAGTAGTAAAAATATATGGGAGTCCTCTTTCTGAGAGAACATTTGCAATTATTTTCCCCCTCCCAGAAATATAGTTATGAACAATGATACTTAACTATTCTTCTGTTCAGAAAGTTTGGGCTCTTTTATTCTGTAGCATATTCTTACCAAAAAATCTGTAGTTCCTGTCTTAGTTTATTTTCTGTTACTGTCTTAAAATACTCCAGAGAAAGGGACCTTAGAGGGAAAGGGAGTGCTGGACTCACATTTCCTGATAATAGTCAATTCCTCAGGGAAGTCATAGTTGCCTGAGAAATCTGGTCACACTGAATCTGCAATTAAGAAGCAGAGAGTAAGGAAAGCAAGTTAGTCTTGCTTTCTTCTTTTTATACAGTCTAGGATCCCATGCCTAATGAACAGTCCTTCCCACAATTAAGATGGTTCCTCCTACATCGATGAAAACAATCACAAAAATCCCCCACAGGTATACTCAAAGGCTCTTTTCCCTGGTGACTCTGTCTCTGCCAAGTTGACAACAGCAGGGATGTTACACTTTCCTTCTCTTTACCTGAAAAATATTCTGCCTGTTAGCGAGGTAAAGAAAGCTCGTCTTATGACAAATAGTATAAAGACTCATTCTCTATAACAAATCTTAAAGTTTCTTCATGATTGGGGTATTCATGGAGTTCAAGCTCATGCTTCAACCTCTCCTCTGTCTTTTATTACATCTTAGGTCATCTTATCCTCTGTCTCATTGTAGCTTCAAATACTGGCACCAAGAGCAAACTTGTCTCTCTTTTTTTCTCTCCAAATTTGAGTACTCATATCAACTCTCAATATGGCATCATCTTAGCATGCCCACACCTATCCAGCCTTCGGCTCATGAACTCATTAAAGTTGATACTGACATTCCAGGTCTTATACTTTTTGTGTAACAAAGGTGTGTAGTTGACATCTTGTTCTCCCTATACTACCCAACTCTCAAAATTTCCCCATGAATCCATCCTTTCCCATCTATGAGACCTGATTTTATTTCTGTAAGAGCTGGCTGGCAAAACTTAAGCTGTATGAAGATGGATTCTGGAAATCACAAGTCTCATGAACTATTCCACGAATCTATAAATAGATGGAATAAAGAAGGCAAATGTGTAACAATAAACACTTCACTAAAGTCTTCACAGGGACCTTGGCCATTATGCAAGCACTGAAAAAGTCTACCATTAATAGATTTTACTTCGCTTAACAGTCCTTATTTGCTAGTACATTATTTTGAATCAGTGTAATAGCACCTAGAGATAGCTTAAAAGCACATGAAACTAACACCTGAGAATGGTCCTGCTTAGTCATGTTTAATGGGCTTTGCAATACCTGACAACATTCTAGAGTTCAAGAACTTCAAGCATTTGAGTTTGCTTGTAGATTTCTTCCACACAGTTCATCATGTATCAGTGCTATCCAATTATTAAAGTCCATATAAGACTTAGTGAGTTAAAGTCTTACAGATGACAACAATACTGATCACAAGGGGAAATTAAATCTCTCCAGGTCAGAAAAGGTAGTATTCACTTAAATAAGTGAACAGAACAGCAACATAATTTTTTATTGATACTTTACATGTGACACATATAGATTGCCATTATTGGCACTAATCTCTGTAATACATACCACTCAATCTTTCATTTTACTTTAATTAGAAGGCATTAACTTGACAGAAAACACAGCTTACTTGAACTTATATTTATATCACTTCAATTGTGCCACGTATTTGCTTCAGAGGATTTTCAACAAAATAATCTGGTAGAATTTAAAGCCATGGATTCTATTTGAACATGTTTGTTTGACATATAGTTGAATTAATAAAGCTGAACCTTGAGCAGTACACAAAATACTATGCCAAATGTGATATTTGTAATGTGATCCTTGCCATTACATTGATAACATATTAAGATTTCTTGCAGGAATTTCTTGATGGAAGCAGCCAGCCCCTACATTCATGATCTTATCTCTAATCACATTAATCTTTATTTCCGATATCACTCCTACTGATATAACAAAAGTCATACATATTGTATTCATCTCAATTATAATTCAAAAGTATCCTGCAAAACCACCATCATAATCAACAAACAGTATATCCACAACCTTCAAATTTTCTTGTGTGCCTTTGTACATGTCTTTTGATTTTAATATGTGTGCATAGTGTATATGCATGTGGGGGGGGGTGGGGGTGTGCATGTGTATTAAGGATGAAAACATATCTTTTCTCTTAACCTGTTAACTACAGGTGCTATACTACAAATCTCCAAAATGTATTATCTTTCTTGATCAAAATTTATTCTTATTGATCAAGAACTCCCTATTTTTCTTATTTCTGTCTGCTAGAAATCACTTCCCTTTCTCTTGTATGATTTTGATTATTTTGGATTATTGAGGTATTTTCCTTTTGTGTTTAGCTTGTTTATTTTTAGCATAACATCCTCCATTTTTATCAATGTTGCATTGTCATAGACAAAAAACTGTTCACTTCAAAAGCAAATTCTTCTTTCTCATAGACTTAGCAAATGGGAAAATCCAACATGTGAAGCAGTAAGAATATGAAACTTCAAGTAATACTAATGATTTTTCTTGTAGGAAAGCCTCTCCAAAAGTTTCATAAAAACTTAACTTTTACTGGTAAGAAAAGGAAAGGGAAACAAACATGGCAGAAAATCTGAATGGTTATCCCAGCCAGAACAAAGAACACAGAAGATGAAAGGGCTGTGTGTGATAAAGGTGGATCTTTTTGTTTTTTAATTTTATACTCCACCTCAGTTTCCCCTCCCTCCTCTCTTCCCATTCCCTCCCACTTCCCCTCTGCCCATCCCCCAATTTATTCCTCCTCCATTTCTGTTCAGAAAGGGCAGGCCTCCCATGGGTATCAACATAACATGGCATGTCAAGTTGTGTTTGACCCCTGTTTAATACCACATAGTACATCAAACTTGTAATTTAACTGGGGTTAATATTAAGCTTTCACTGATAAAAAAGGAATATAGATTCTGAGCATATTATTTATTCATTTTAGGTTAAGTTTTCACTAAGGCAGGACATAGATTTTTTAAAGATGAGGAAACATTAAATAGTTAACATCTATTAATAACTGCTATGTGCCAAAGGTACATCAAAATAATAATGCTAATGTATTTTATACAACAACTTATTGTGGTTGATATCCATCTTATTTTTTGTCACTATGATATATTACTGGGAAAACAATTTAGAAGTAGGAAAATGTGTTGTAGTTCATGTTTTCAGAGCCTTTAGACCATGGTTGTCTAGCTTCATTATTTAAGACCTGACAGAAAAGAAATTCTGTGGGAGTGAAAATATGGCAGAGGCTGCTTGCATCATGCTGGCCAGGAAGCAGAGAAGTAAAGAAAAGGACCACAGGGAGACAGCTTTGTCTTTCTACAGCAAGCCAAGTCTGTAGAGATCTATTTTCCCCAACTAGTTTGTATCTCCTAGTTAGCTTTTATCACTTTCCCCCAAAATACCAACCTTTCACCAAGGTTTTGATGCATTAATTAGATCAGATTCTTCTTGATGCTATCAGCTCTCAGTAACTAGATTCAGGAGTCAGGCATCAAGTTTTCAATACATGTGTCTTCTGGGAATGTTTCAAATATAAACCCACTATCATCAGCTTAGAGATGAAAAGTCTACCAGAGAGGTGAGCAATGCATATCACAAAACAAGTCAAGGAAAACAGGTATGGGTACATCTTTGAACAGATATGTTTAGTTATTCCCAAAGTTAATTTTGTCTTGACTTAGAGGAAGTTGTGAAATTAGCCTAAAGATCAAGCATAAATGGCTCAGAATAATGTATTTATTTTATTTTATATCATTTATTTTCTATTTTAACTATAACAATGTTACACACTTCTTGTTTTTTGTATGATACTTTTATTTCATTAACTAGCACTAATATACACTATAAATGAAACAAATAATGTATAAATAAAGGTTGCTTTGAGGAAGAAAACAATGAATATCAATAGTTTAATGAATATACTAGTGTTGGATTTCTATTTTATGGACCATGCACAATAAGTCTATTTGGAATGCATATTTAGAAGGCATTGATACAGAAATACAACATTTTTCTTGAGAGTTTCAACTTTCCATGGAACAACTAGGTTCTCTTAATATGTTCTGAATTCTATTGCGAAGAGTTTATTTACAGTGTTATAATTTTGACTCAATTGCAAAACTTTTATAAACTTTTGCAAAAATCTTATCATATGAGAATGGCTTTATTTAAAAAAAATAACCAAGACACACCAGTCATTTAATTTCCTTTCTTTTCAAACACCATGTAAGTGAAAAACTTATTATTTGATCTCAGTATTTGATTATTGAAATATTTTTAGTAGCCAGTATATTTGATTTTTACTACAAAAAGTGTGAATTCTTAAGGATGGGGAGATGGCTCAGTCAACAAATGTTTTCCTGTCCAGCTGAAGATCTGTGTTTCTAACACCCCTATAAAAACAGAACATAGTAGCACACATCCATAATTGCTCAGCTGAAAATGTAGAAAAGGAAGATACCTAGAGTTTGCTGGTTCTCATTCTAGTCAAACCAGTAAAGTTTAGGTTAATTGAGAGACTGTATTTCAATGTAAAGTGGATATTGATAGAGGATAACATCAAATAGTGATTTCTAGCCTCCATTTGTTTCTTCACAAACATGTACACATACACACATACACACACAAATATACACTCACAAAACTAAAAACTAACAAATGAAATAAAATAAAATGTTGAATTTTTAATGAACCAAATATACATTATATATTTTCCTATATTCATGCAATTTCTATAAAGAAAACATTTTGAAGCAAATAATTACATTTTAGATAATTTAGCCAAACTTTTGCAAACAATTTGTCACAGGATAATAAGGCTAGAGAAAGTTATTGAAAAGCTAGGCTTGGCTCAACAGAAGAATGAACAAAGAAAATTTGGTATATTTACACAAAGGGATATTACTCAGCTGTTAAAACCAATGGCATCATGAAATTTGCAGAAAAATGGATGGAACAAGAAACAATCATCCTGAGTGAGGTAACACAGACCCGGAAGGATAAATATAGTATGTATTTGATTAGATGTTGATATTACCCATTAAATAAATGATAACCAACTTACAATCAAAAGATCTAGATACATTAGATAGAGAGAAACAGGCTAGGGGGTACACATAGAGCTCCCAGGAGGGAGAAATAGAATAGATTTTGTGGGTACACTGGAGGGAGGGTGGGCAGAGATGAGAGAATGGGGGAGGGGGAGGGAAGAGGAGATTGAAGGTCAGATTGCAGAGACAGCTAGAATTGAGGGGCATTTGAGGTATGTTATGGAAGCACAGTGCAGTGGACGCTTCCTAAAATATATGAAGGCAGTCCTAAGGAAATCTCCAAATGATCAGAGAGACAGAGTCATAAATGACCATCTCTTGTCACCAAACAAAGTACCAGTACCAGGATTGGGTTATATCCTACTGAGTTGTTAAGTAAAAGGGTCCTATGAAAATCCCCCCAAATCCTTGCTGTTTTCAAGAGAATAGGTTGTTCTCCACAGAAAGACTGACAAGGACCCCATTGCTGAAGACAAACAGCCATACAACTCATTGAACAAGGAGACATGGAGTGGGTGACTATGTATTACCTTCACCCTTATGTTCTAGTGTCTTCAGGACTGGAAGATACTCTGCAGGCTGCCAAAAGAGAAATTCAAACACCAATCAGCCACAAAATGGTTGACTTGCAATGCTGTCCTGCCTCTGAAGTAGGCTAGGACATAGGTGGCACAAAGTTTGTGGGAGCATCAGTTTGACTTAAGGCCTACTCCACCAGATGAAATCTGTATTTAACACTGCTTGGGTGACTAAGAACCAGAGACTAGCTAGCCCAGAGACTTAGGATAAAACCAAATACTATTGGTCTAAAAATTAAAAAAAAAAAGTAACAATGAAATGACACCTAATGAGATTCTGCTATACTCATAGATTAGTGCCTTATTCAGCCATCATCAGAGAAGCTTCCTTCTTTAGCAGATGGTAATAAATACAGAGACACACAGCCAGACATTACATATACAGAGAGACTTTGGAACACAGAGCTCTAAATTAGATGCCTCCATCAAATCCCTCTACTCAGAGCTCAGGGAACACTGAAAGAGGAGGCAGAAAGAGTGTTTGTACCACAGGAGATTAAGGACACCAAGGGAACAAAGCCCTATGAATCATTTGAGCAAAGCTCATGGGAACTCACAGAAACTGAAGCAGCATGCACATGGTCTGCACAGGTCTATTCCTCTGAACACATTATAGGTTTCACTCTAGGATTTTTATGGGAAACTCCTAAGTGTATGAAGAAGTAGGTCTCTGATTCTTTTGCCTTTCTTGGGATCTTTTCCTTTTGTTGGTTTGCCTTGTCCAACTTGAATGTGGTGGTTTTTGTTTCAACTTGTTATATTTTATTTTGTTATGTTTTGCTGTTACCTCTTAGTAGACAGTTCTTTTCTAATGAAAGAGAGAAAGGCAGTATGTTTTGATGGGAGATGATGTGGGGAGGAACTGGGAGAAAGTAAATGGAGGGGAAACTCTAATGAGAACGTATTGTATGAGAAATGAATCTATTCTAATAAAAGGGGATTTATATTTTGATGGAATTTTTAAGAGATGGTGAAATCTACATGGAAAAAGTGAAGCACTGGGGTGTGCCCTTGGTAGAAATACTGAGTCCTTACTACTAACCTCACTTTCTGATACCTTAACATGATCAGATTTACTCTGACAAATTTTTACATCATCAAGCTATGCTTCATCATGTTCTCAGAAACAATGGAGGTAAGCAACTGTGAACTAAAACTTCTGAAATTATTAGCCAATGTATTGCCTTTCTTCCATATTTGCCACTAGGCTGGAAAGTGACTAACATTACTAAAAGAGAACAATCATGCTTAGAGAACACTAGTTCATAACTCATTCATATCTATTCATCAACGAAAATCAATATTTTTAAATCCTTCCTTTGTGTGCTGAAGGACTTAACCCTGCAACATGTTTTATTTATAAATTCTACTTTTGACCCTCTTCTATCCAATGTAGGCTATTAAAGAAATAGCATAAGATAGTTAAGGGGATCTCAGATTTGTGAACAGTTGTCATCCATTTCTTTTAGCATCACTTTACAAAACTGTCTTCCTAATATATCTCTCCTTAGGAAAGGCTGCCTGCCAAGAGAGCAACTGTTGTGAAAGTAATCAAATACTTTTAATTAAAAAAAATCCCCAACACCTTATAATGTTTTCCCTCATGACCTTAATTCCTAGGAGGCTTCCATTTCTATCTACTTCTGTGGTGCTTTGACATAATTAGAGCAAAGTATCACAGATGTTGGGAAGAACATTTCAAAACCTGTGCTGAGGTTTACCAGATGTCTAAATCATCCTTTGTGAATTATTAGTAATTTTTTAAAAATTGTTTTGTGAACACAGATGCACCTCAGGAGACCTGAAACTAATCTAAATCTCTAATCTTTGAGTGTATATAAACTCAAGTATGATGGGATTTTGATTTATAAATAATTACCATGAGTAAATCTCATATAATTTCCCCAAATCTTAAAAATACATAGAACACGGTCATTATAGTTTGACCTGAGATCAAAAGTGGGTGGCTTACTGGGAATAATAAATATCTGACTAACATAGACCAATAACAGTGGAAAGTTTCACAAATCTGGTTTTCATAACTTACGATTCTTTGTAGGGTAATTAGTTATTTCTGAAAAATTAATGGCTGTTTTATGAGGAAAGCAGCAAAGTTTTACTTTTAAGTATCCATGTTTAAAAAGAGAGTAAACACAAGCTTTGCATAAAACAATATACATTAAAAGCCTAATTAATTTAATCAGTTATCTGAAATCCAAATAATTTGCCAATGAGGTTTTATTGAAGTGCGATCTTGCCCCGAGTGTGCCATTTTCCAATAGGAGATGGAAAGCTGTTTATGCCATCTGGAATCATGGACAGGGAAAACATTTCAATGACTGTGTCAAATAATGCACTACTAGCTTCAAAGATAAGCATTTACTGGGTAGAAAATAGGAAGAACAAATCCATAAGATGAAAGCATACTTCCTTCTTATCACACTAAAATTACATTTAATACAATAAAGTAACATATGCACACAAGCTTGAAATAAATTAAAATAAACCCTTGCAAGGGCCTAGGAAGGAGATGGTTTGTGGAACAGAGTAATAGAAGGGGTGTTGAATAAATCAGGAGAAATATGTTAAGTGTGACAGAGAAACATATTACTCTGTAAGACTTCTAAGATTGCATAATGATTTCTTGAAGATTTATATTTGTGGTGCTGACCTGATAGAATCTTTGCTCAACCTCAGTCACTCATGGTCTCATCAACAGACTCTTACCTATTTCCTGTACCTCCTTGATTTATTTTATAAGATGCTTTGACAATTGTTATTTGAAATGTAAATCTTCCATACCATATCATCTGTTTTCCATTGATAGAGGGAATCAGAATCTTTCCAGTCCAAAAGAACTTTCCTTGCATACTTCATGTATACAAGTCTCATTCTTCAAACAGTTATGCAACTACTCTCTTTCTCATTCTATTTTGGGTTGAAAAATAATATATCCTGTTTTTGCAAATGTTTCTGATTTGTTAAAATATTTCCAGGCTCTTGCACATACAAAAATTATAATCCTGTCTCTGTTTTACAATGTACTTTTGTATTTTAACAGTATTACTCCTCTTCTTAATCATGACTCACTTAATGCCACATTTATGTTGACATATTCAACCTTCAGATAAAAACCAGTAAGAGGACCAATAAGAAAAAACAAAATGAAAGACAAAGGGTGATACTGTTTATGAAACTGTAAACTAAATGATAAAATAGTAAGGGACAACAGAGAAAACTGAATACCAGATGTTAAAGAAAGAGATTCTAAGAAGAACATTCAACCCAGTTTATATACCTGTCTATCTCTGTTGATATTGCTTATCAGTAGAACAAATATATGTTTCTCACTATATTTTATTTTTACAATGGTGGGAACTGAACCTAACTAGGCAGTTATCCTACTACTAAGCTACAACCCAGCCTGTGGAACATAAAAATCCATAAGCCTAAGACATGCTTTCACAATCTGTGACCTATTACATGTTTTAGCTTGTTAATTAGTGAAGATTTTCAGCTGGGGATATAGATGAGTGGCAGAGTACTTGCAGAGCACATACAAAGCCAAGAGATTGATTTTCAGCACTGCAAAATAAGCATACTTAATGAGTGAACATTTTAATAATTATTTACATGATATCAGATACTGGTCATATTTCATGAGTCAAATTTAATTTTAATTTTTAAAATGTTTTTAATTCTTGTAATTATATCCTGATGTAGGAATTTGTTACTATTTAATTAGTTTGAACAGGGTTCTAATCTGGCTCTGTGGTAAGGTAAAGCTTGACTCACATTAGTGGGAAACATAAGTCAGCTGTTTTCCACCAGATTCATGTGGAGATTTTTAGTTTTGTTTTTCATCCCATAAAAACACATATTCCTTTTCAAACAGTATCTGTAGAAGTGAAGAAACAAATATATGTTTCTAAAATATTTTGTGGAGAACATTTTCAATGTCAAATATCAGTGAAAATGTTGTAAAGGAGTTAACCTAATCCTGTAAGAATGTGAAATTCTCTTCCCTTCCTCTAATCCTCACTCTAACAACAGCAGTCACTTACACATTTCCTTTGAATCAGTAAGAAAGTGATTCTCTGTGTAGCCCTGGCTGTCCTGGAACTCACTTTACAGAACAGGCTAGCCTTAAACTGAGGCATCCACTTGCCTCTGCCTACCAAGTTCTTGGATTAAAGGTGCATGACACCATTCCCAGCTTATGTTTTATCAAGTTTATTTACTTGATTTCCCTGCCCAGGATATTTCTGACCAATAAGTTGGAAGGGAACAAAAAGTCTTCTAGAAGTGAGATGCTTCAGTTACTAGAAAAAGAAATGGAATGAAAACTAAATAATTTTGTTAGTATGAAATATAAAGTATCTTTTTTATTTTAGCGGGAATATATAGGCCTATATTCATGATTGTCTTTTATAAATGAAATTTTGCATTGAACTAACTTATCTCTTCAATTAATATGGGAAGATAATTACAATGATGTCCTTTTTGAGGAATTTTTTTAAATTTCATTTTTCAACTTTTCAGTCTTCAAAATTTTGACCTGCAAATTGTCAGACACACAGATGGCAAAGGTAAGACCAAGTCTTCATAGATGGCAAGATAAGACCCAAGCCTGAGTAGGTATACCACTGATCTTACAACCAGTTTTAAATCCACCATCATCCACATATTGAAAAGAAACAAAGCCAAAACAGTCAATTCCTAGTAGTTCTTGTCCTATTCATCAACAATCATATTAACTGTAGAAAGCCTCTGTGAGCACAACACAAGATGAAGGACACTCAGTTGTTAAGAAACTAATTCTAATCATGTATGTCAGCACATATGTAGGTGGAAAATCCATTTTAAAGAGAACAAGATGTAAAGTCCCATATCTCAACATAGCTCAGGGGGTGCTGGGAAACTGCCCATAGTGACCTCCCAGCACATATGGAGTTGGTGGCCCAAAGGAAAGTCTGATTACAATTAATACTTGAATAAGAGTTACATGGACATAAGAATTGAGATACCTTGGCCGGGAAGTGATGGCACACACCTTTAATCCCTGCACTTGGGAGGCAGAGGCAGGCAGATCTCAGTGAGTTCGAGGCTATCCTGGTCTACAAACTGAGTTTCAGGACAACCAGGACTGTCACACAGAGAAACCTTGTCTTGAAAAACCAAAAAAGAAAGGAAAAAAAATAATTGTGATACCTCAAAATCTGATCTTATGAAATTAAAAAAAAAAAACGAATACATGACTAAGTAGCACACAATGCACTGGACTAAGTGATGAGCCACATCCCAGGAAGGAAGAGACAAGGCATGAAGATGGCACAGAATTTGACCATGCTGCTCAGAAGAATGAACCTTTTAACACTGCATTTTCTTCAATTTTTATTTAATATTTTGGTCCATAGGTAACCAGAGATAACTGAAAATGAAATCATAGATAATGCAATAATTAAAATATGCACACACCTATTAATACTAAAAAACATATTTTATCTTTAAGTAATTATTATGACTGCAACTGAATCAAGTTGCTGTAGTGTATTAACTACATAAGAGAAGTGCATGGCAAAGTCCATGTTTTTCATGTATTAATATAAGAAAAAAATAGAGATATGTGTAAAACTACATATTATTTGTTAAGAAGGTTCTCAATGTCTTATGTTTCAGAATATGTCTGCATTTGAGAATACATCATGAACCAAGCCTACTCACTACTTGATTTAAATAGGTGACTTACTACAGTTTTGTGTGACAAATTTACACACTGATAATATTGATGAGAGATCTTAGACTCAAAATGGTTAAGATTCTTAACCAATAGGAATGCCTGGGACATGAATTATCGCTTCAACCTGTGATCCACACAGATTATGCTGCTCAGTCTTCTTTTCGATCAGATCAAAAATAGCTATTGAGGTAGTTTAGTTTCTGTATTCCAGCACCCCTATTTCAAAAAGAATACATTATAAAGCCAAGTCTTTCTAATTGACACAGCTCTTCATTAAAAAATGTAAAATTTGCTATTTATTTTTAGTGTGTAATTACTGAAACATTACTGGTTTTGGTAACAATCAGAATTGTTTAGTGAGAAAAAAAAAGTTACATTTTTTTTAATTTCCTGAACAACACATTACAGTCAGTTTTATTATCATCATTATTATTATTACTAAGAGATTTTCTATTCATTTTACATACCAACCACAGATTCCCCTCTCCTCCCACCTCCTGCCCCTCAGCCTCCCTCCCCAACCCTACCCATTCCTACCTCCTCCAAGACAAGGTCTCCCAGGGGAGTCAGCAGAGCCTGGCACACTCAGCTGAGGCAGGTCCAAGCCTGCCCTGCACCAAGGCTGTGCAAAGTGTCCCACCCTAGACACTAGGCTCTAAAAAGCTGGCTCATGCACCAGGGACTGGTCCTGATCCCACTGCCTGGGGACCCCCTAAACAGTTCAAACTAAATGACTTTCTCGCCTATCCAGAGAGCCTAGTACAGTACCAAGGGGGCTCCTCAGCTATTGGTCCACAGTTCATGCGTTTCCAGTAGTTTGGCTGGCTGGCTCTGTACATTTTCCCATCATGAACTTGATGTCCCTTGCTCATGGAATCCCTCCTCTCTCATCGATTGGACTCCTGGAGCTTGACTTGGTGCCCGGTCATGGATCTCTGCATCTGCTTCCATCAGTCATTGGATGAGGGCTCTATGATGACAGTTAGGGTATTCAGCCATCAGATCACCAGAGAAAAAAATAGATGAGATCTACAGTTAGTTTTAATAATTAGTTAGACACAATGTAGACTCACAGGGGCAGAGAGTCTCAACTAGAGATTTTCCAGATGAAGTTGGATTTTGTAGGCATGTTTGTGGATTACTATCTTGATTGTGTTCATTATGGTGGGAACATTCACCCACTGTAGGTGGCACCATTCTCTAAGTAGGAAATTCTGATTTGTATGAAAATAGAGAAAGTGAGCTAAGAACAGGCAGGCATATATCAGTTTATTCCTTGATGCTTCTTCATGGATGCTATGTGACCAGCTATTTCAGATCCCTGCAGGTATGTATAACTTTTCTACAGCGATGCACTGTAACCTGTAACGGTGAACTGAAATGAAACCTTTGTATTCTAAGTTGCTTCTGTCAGGTATTTTATCACGGCAACAGTAATGAGACTAATGCAACATCAGACTATTCGACAAAAGATGCTATATGTCAGAATGGTTCTGTATTGACCTATCAATCTACCAATAGCTGTGCTTTAATTATCTGGAAATTTCTATGTATGTCCTAGAGCTTAAATTTTGTTCCTTAATATGTTTTTTTTTTAGATTTATTATGCATACAGTGTTCTGTCTGCAGGCTAGAAGAGGGCACCAGATCTCATTACAGATGGTTGTGAGCCACCATTTGTTTGCTGGGAATTGAACTCAGGACCTTAGGAAGAGCAGCCAATGCTCTTAACCACTGAGTCATCTCTCCGGCCCCGTTCTTTAATATTTTATAAAACATTTGATCCTATAAGAAGCAATTTTTCAATTAAAAATATTCATAATAAATTACCAAGGTGATGGAAAATCAGTAACAATATTTAAGGATTGGTGTACAAAAATGGAGATATTTAGATTGACAGCATGGACTGATGGCTACTTCTTTCCTTAATAACTAGAAACTATAGGTGTATTGGTCAAGTCTTTGTAAGTCATATCTTTCTGGCAAATTTAATTCAACATTCTTTGCCTTTCAAGGTTTATGTAGTCAAATTGCTTTCATCTAGGTACCCTAAAAACCAGCAATGAATCAATATGGTTATCACAGTTAGCTAGTTATTGCCTTAATTCCATAATCAATCATTATGGGAACCACATTTTCTATGTAAAAAATGAAGGACAACATTGGGGTAAACAAGTGTATGCTGTGTATATTCAGATATTCTAGTTCACTGGAGAAGAGCAATGGCTTGTAGATTAGAAATGGCTGTATTTCAGTTGGGATTACCAAATAAGTTACTAGCTACCTGAGCTTTTAGAAAACAGAATCAGCTGCCTATGAGGTATTGAGTTAAGTCTCACTAACAGTGTTCTAGAAGAAATCCTCCATTGAGTTACAGATGTAATTTAAACACAGAGTAAAAGAAGTAGGAAAATCAAATTGAAATACATCCTGGTATCCCCAGCTGATATCATAGTTTATTTGATTTCTACTCTGTAGGGAAACCTTGAAATCTAACTCCATTTGGTAAAACTCTGGTAATTCCTCCATATCCATCTAAAAAACACCTGAATTATATATTATTTAAAATATTCCAAAACAGAAATGACCGTTTCCCTCCAGATCTATTGTTTCTCTGGTAGGAATTACTCTACCCAGCTTGCATTAGTGGTATTGTTTGAATGCAGAGCCACTGCCAAACTATATTCTGATTGGCAATGCTTTTTAGGACCTGTGTCATCTTTAGGCCTGACAGATACTCTGCAAGCATTTACTAAATCAGTAGATACATTAACTCTAAGGACCACAAAGTATTCATTCTATCTATATTAAAGACCACTTAAAAGGACAAAGTCTATCACAATTGGCTCAACTTATAACAATCAACTTGCTATCTAGATTTTATAAATGATTAACCAATGGTATGAAGAAGTTAGTAAAACAATTGTTCAATAATGAAATTTGATAGAGCTTAAAAATCAAATATAAGATTTCATGCTTACAAAGAACATATTATTTGTAAGTTACTTTGTAAGTCACTATGCATATTATGTGACCAGTGGAATGGAAGAGCAGATATGTTAGCAACAATCTCCTAGGGTGAGGAAAATATACATCTCATCTAAGAGGTCCAAATCCTTTCTAAAGCAAAGCAAATTGCAACAGCATCAATACAACACGTCATCAATGGAAAATGTGGGTCATGTTGAACATTGTGGTGTCTACACAAGTATCTTTGTCATATTGGACTCACTCCATGAAACATGGAGACAGATGGTATGGATATGTTTGACAGAGGCTGAGCTGATGGATTCAGAAATGTTTGCTGAATGTTTTACCATCACAACTACAGTCACAGCCTGTCACTCTAGGTTTTATTTCTAAAGATCTTTTTTTCTACTCCGATTATATATGTAAATTTAGAGTTGTTTCCTATACACATGAGAACTGTATCTATTTTCCTTGTTTCAGAGTTTATATTTGATTAATTTCATAGAAAAGAATCATTTATCAAAAACAATTTTATGTCACAGGAAGAAGAAAATTTGGATATAGTTACCTTCATTAGAAAAGAGAATTAGAATTCGATGACCTGTGGTCTCATATGCTGAGGAACATGACAAAGAAATAAATAAGAATGTCCATAAACTCAAAATCTGCATACAAGGATATTCACTCAAATTGAGATGGGGGGAATTAAAGCAATAATAAAGCAGTCCCACAGAGACATTCCCATCTATTAATGCCATTGTCATCTCAGTGTGAAACTCCCTTACATTCAAAGTAGGTGAGACATAATTTAGAAACCTGGACACTAAAGATGTTTGAGTTATAATTGTTTTCTTTGCATATTTAGGTTAACCACGTGAATTTTATTTTAATTAATTAAAATATTATGAAAACCAAACATTTAAAACCCATGTAACTCACTTCCCTAATCTGCATCATAAAAGAATTAGTATCAATAAGAATTCTAAAGTCATTTGTGAAATCATTTATAACTTTTATGTATTTCCTATTCTCCTGATTAAATTACATGTCTCAGTGACTCTTAATTACATTTGCCAAATGATTTGAAAGCTTTCTATCTTAAGGTCTGTTAGTAAACATATGAAAGTAAAAAATCAGAATATGTCCACTATAATTCATATAATGCAAAAGCTTTATTACTGTCACAATATCCTAATGCAAATGGTTACTACTAATGAAGTCAGCTCTGGCAAGAGCCATCTTGGCAAATGGGAGATGCGCAAAAGATTTATTGTAACATCTCCTTGGAATTTATGCTCCATACAGATTATCTTCTATTAACTGGTGAGCTTGAACCTTGAAAGGAGTTTCAAGTTTCAGATAAGTAACACACATCACTGAACATTACGTCTGCCACCTGGTAATGGGTAATATAAATACAGCACATCCATTCAGCAGGGAAGGGAAACTGCTTCTATAGCCAATTCTCAATTATTCGGGGTAATGGGGGAAAACCTCTGAGTAGTTATCCATAAATACAGATAATTGGCAGAATATGTAAATTAGATCCCATTTCACAATGTTTATGAACATTTTGGCTGAGTAGTGATAAAATCAGAGACGTTATTTTCTTAAATAGAGAGATGTTAAAGTCCTGTAATTATTATGAAGTGTTTGACAGACTATTTGCTCATTTTCCTCCCATCTCTCAGACATATCCTCCTCCAGCTCTCCCTTGCCAAATGTCAAAATGCACATTCCCTTGTGTTTCATATTCAACTTGATCACTTTTTTGTGGATATACATCTTTTTAGTTCATTTCACCTAGTAAAATGGCTACAGATAACAAGATCCTTAATGCATGCTGGAGTAGTAAGAAACAACTAAGGACTTTCTTTCACATGTTTCAGATTAATTAAATGTATAATATACAGTTGATGAGGTGACAGATCTACACATGTCCCACAGTTTTGTACAGAGTTTTATTCTGATGCAGATGTCTAGGCCATTTTCACACCTGAGAAATCAGACTGTGATTGGGACAGGAAAAACAGAATCCTAAATTTAAAAAAAAAAAATCTAATAATCAACCAAAGGTAAACCATGAAAGAAATTCAAAAAAACAATGTGGAGTTGTGATTTTTATTAAAGTTCATGATTATCCAATATTTATAGAACTGCATATGGAAGTAAATTTTTCATACTTGCAAAGTGTGTTCAAAATGGCAGATCTGAATGATTAAGCAAAACTCTTCCTTTGCCCTCACAGTTGACGTCACTTACATAATGATGACATGAATCCCAAGATTGGTGAATGCATTGAAACATGCAAGCTGGCAGGGACAGTTTGGGTTGAGGAACCCCAATGGAACTGGACCAGGCCCTCTGGTTAAGTGAGATAGTTGATAATCTTGAACTGTTTAGGAGGCACCCAGGCAGTGAGACTGGGACCTGTCCTTGGTGCATGAGCTGGCTTTTTGGAGACATTTTGCTCAGCCTTGGTACATGGAGGAGGGGATTGGATCTGCCTCACCTGAATCTACCAGGCTGGGCTGAATCCCCAGGGGAGACCTTGCCTTGGAGGAGGTGGGAATGGGGGGTGGATTGGGGGGGCAGGTTGGGGGGGTAGGAGGAAGGAGGACATGGGAATCCGTGGCTGATATGTAAAATTAAATTAATTATAAAATAAAAATATTTATAAAAATAAAGATAAAGCATAAGCTGAAGCTGGTTTCCATGGCTCTTTTGAATTTGTTATCTATAGACTTCTTCATGTTATATCCATGACTCTTTCTTTCTGGCTCTGCTTACACAAGCCCTTTTTAAAAATGCCCAAACATCACAGGCTATTTCCAAGACTATTGGTTACTCTCCAAAACCTGACAGTGAGGTCCTATTGATGAAGGCAACGGTTACTTAAAAAATTGAATACAGAGAGGTTGATCTGTGTTCTCGAAACTTCTCTCTCCTGATTAGCAGTCATGGTACTGGAAAGCAGTCTACGGTCTACACACTACCAGAGAAAAGTCATCATCAATATTACCCAGCTAGAAACTAAGGGTCCTACAATAGTGACATACCCTCAAACTATACACATGCATTAGTGGTGTAAATGTTATGAGAGTAACCAACCACCTTTATAAAAATTGGATTTAAGGCCCACTTCAAGAGATACCACCTATATCTGATACTGCTTATGTGGCCAAGAACCTGAGATTAGAAAGGACATAGGCCTAAGGGGATGCCTAATAACATTATTCTTCTAAAGGAACATAGCAATAAAATGACTCCTATTGACATACTGCTCTACCTATAGTAAGTACCTCACTCAAACAGCATCAGAGAAGGTTGTCCTTGCAGTGGATGAGAATTAAAACAGAGATTCACACCTGGACACTGTGTGAGGATGAGTGACTTTGGATCATTCAGTCCTAAATGGGATCTCTTCATCAAACCCCTCTCACTGGGAATGTATGTAGAAGAGGAGGGGGAGATACTGTAAAATGCAAAAGTGATGAATGACTCCAAGGAAACAGGATCTCCCAGACAAAAGAGAACATATTCACATGTGAATTCATAGATACTGGGGCAGCATGCACAAGGTCTATACAGATTCAAGCCAGATGGGATCCTAGCACCGAGAAGGTGAAATGAACACTGTGTTCTACTCCTAACCAAAGAGATACCTGCAAGTAATATCCATGGAAAAGGGGAAACTCAGTTTTCTCCCGGGGAGTGTCTCTGTGTATATTAATACCACCTCATGCCTTGCAGCAGATGGCCAACACAAAATAATGGTATTTTTTGTAAATTCTTGTTTTATTTCACTTTGTTGGGGTGTATTTTGTCTTATTGATCATTTGCTTGTTTGTTTTAATGTTCATTTGTAGCTAGAGTTTTCCTGCCTGGCCCACAGTCAGGATAAATCTCTTTCACCTGCCAGTCCCACAGCCGCTCAGACCCAACCAAGTAAACACAGAGACTTATATTGCTTGCAAACTGAATGGCCGTGGCAGGCTTCTTGCTAACTGTCCTTATATCTTAAATTAGTCCATTTCTATAAATCTATACCTTGCCACATGGCTCGTGGCTTACCGGCATCTTTACATGCTGCTTGTCCTGGCGGTGGCTGGCAGTGACTCCCTCCACCTTCCTGTTCTTTTAATTCTCTCTGTTAGTCCCACCTATACTTCCTGCCTAGCCACTGGCCAATCAGTGTTTTATTAGCAACACATTTGCCATACAGAACATCCCACAGCATTCATTTTTGTGTTTTTGTGGGAGTTTGGGAGTTTATGTGTGTGTTCTTGATTTTATCTTTGTTTTTTTGTTTTTTGTGTAGTTTTGGTGCCTGTCCTGGATCTTGCTCTGTAGCTCGGGCTGGCCTCGAACTCACAGAGATCTGCCTAGCTCTGCCTCCCAAGTGCTGGGATTAAAGGCGTGCGCCACCACCGCCCAGCTTAATTTTATCATTTTTTATTGTTGTTTCTTTGCTTGTTTGTTCATTTGAAAAAGAGAGACAAAGAAACAAGTTAGATGAGTAGAGAGGTTGGGAAGATCTGAGAGAAACTGAGGAAGAAGAAAATGTGATCAAATAATTAGGGAAGGGGAAAATAATGATCAAAACGTACTATATGAATTTTTTTTCAACAAAGAAAAAAGGGAGGAGGTATAATAGCTCATTTATCTCTGCCATCTGCCGTCTGGGAACACTCTTTCCCTTGTCTAAACCATTCTTGGCCAAGTAACATTCTCTTCTCCCTTGAGATGTCAACTATATCATGGCTTATGCAGTGATTTGTCTTTACCTAGTATTTTTTCAGTCTCTATCATTTACTGTAGCAGGATTTATATGATTTTATTTTCTTATTAATATATTTTGTTACTTAACACACTATTTCATACATACTAAATGTTAAACGGGAAAGGCAATGATTTCTAAGATGTCTAATTATTCTTCACGGTTTTGTTGAATAAATTTTGATCCCAGCACTTGGGAGGCAGAGCCAGGCAGATCTCTGTGAATTCGAGGCCAGCCTGGGCTACCAAGCAAGCTCCAGGAAAGGCGCAAAGCTACACAGAGAAACCCTGTCTCGAAAAACCAAAAAAAAAAAAAAATTTGTCCTGTACTTCCCATTATTTTGTGTGCTCATTTCTATGTTTAATTACTATTTTGTTGTCTGATTGTACCAATACAATATACATTATTTGACGATAGAAGATTTGTCTGTTGTATCTCTGGGGTTTTCATCATCCCAAATCTGTGAGAGACTGTAAAAAGTGAGAAGAAAGTAGAGAGCTAGATATAAATACCATTAATGTGAGACTTCCAGTCAAAACCATTAATACCAATCATGTTTAAAGTATCCAGTATAATTTCCTGGAAATAATGTCAAACATTTACAAGTTCAAAACCAAACTAACAACAGCAACTACAAAATGTTTCCCAGTCTATCCTCAATCTTTCCATTTCAATATCAGTGTCAGCATGAAGAATGCACTAAGGACTATTTTTCTCCAAATCATTTAGCATACTATAGAACATTGCCCATGAAACCTCATAGATTAGCATCTGTGCATACCCTAATTACAGTATTCTCTCTTTACTACAAAGTTTGGTTCCTACAATTTTAGCTACTCATGGCCAATTACAGTATGAAAGTATTCACCAGAAAATTACAGAAGTGATATATGTATGATTTGTAAATTTTACACAATGAATAATGATGAAATCTTCTGCCATCCCAGTCTATTTCACAAAGAGTATAAATCTTTCTTTTGTACAAGACACCTATGATCCACACATGGTACACTTGTTAGTCACCTACAGCTATCTCAATTATTATCTCAATCATCCATCAAAGTGCCTCAGTTATTATGTCCTAATAAATTTATTTTACTCACTAATAATCCCAAAGTGCAAGAGCAGTGATATAGACATATCAAATTGATCAACTTTACATTGTTTTTTTTTTCAGTGAAAAAATAAAAGCTTTTGAGTTAATGAAGTAAGAAAACATATCACACATTGAGGTTTCTAAGATCTACATTAAGGTGAACTCACTATACTTGATCTTAACCAAAAGTTGGAGCATGATCATATGAATCTCTCATTCATGAAATTATAAAGAAGGAAAATGAAGTTGATTTATAGTGTTAAGGTGTTCCGGATTTATTAGTAGCTATTGTTGTTAACCTCTTGCTGTGCTTAATTATAAAGTAAATCATGTCTTAAGGATGTGAATATATAGGGCAATATAGTATACTACCTATGATTGTAGACATCTTCAGGGGTATCTTAGAATAAGTAACACTTGAGAAGTCAGGGGATATGTTATAGTAATGCTATGTCTATGTTTGGACCTTCCAAGGACTAGTTAGTTATAATAAAACAACAGCAAATACTATTGAATAAACTCAATATACTATGTTTGATCATTTTATTGTCCATGGCTTATTTCCTTTAACTCCTTCATAATCTGTGTGAGAGTAATATCTTGCTCATTGATTCAGATAACTAACTTTAGAGCTGAGATATAGAACAATGATGTGAGAGAAGTTCATATGGGAGTGTTGTGACTCTTAAATTTCTGGCCATACTTAGTTACCATTTGTTTCTCATCTACAGCTGAGCAGCAAATACATGTTTAATTCCTGGGGCACAAACATTTTTTCATCTCAGAAGATACCCAAAATTAAGTTCCACTTTATGGTGCTTTTCTTCATTGCCCCATTCATGTCTTTTGTGTTCCAGAGATAGATATTTTGTTTGTTTGTTCATTTTGTTTTGTTTTCCCATTTTTTGAAAATAGATTCCTTTTTTGAAAATAGATTATTTTCTCAAACAAAATATTCTGATTACAGTTTCCTCTCCCTCTACTCTCCACATTTCCTCCCTACCTCCCCTTCCATTCACATCTACTCCTTTTCTGCCTCTCATTAGAAAAGAACAGGCTTCTAAGAGACAACAAAACATAACACAATAAGCTACATCCTAAGTATGTGAACAACGAAATCTCTGATTCTTTTACCTTCTCTTGGACTCTTTTCCTTCTGTTGGCTTGCCTTGTCCAACTTCAATGTGATGGGTTTTGTTTTATCTTATTATATTTTATTGTGTTATGTTTTGTTGAGAGAAGTTCATATGGGAGTATTGTGACTCTTAAATTTCTGGCCATACTTAGTTACCATTTGTTTCTCATCTACAGCTGAGCAGCAAATACATGTTTAATTCCTGGGGCACAAACATTTCTTCTTGGTAGCATTCAGAGTACCTACCTGTACCAAAGACACTAGAATATAGGAGTGGAGGTTCTGTGTAGGCACCAACTAGACCTGTGCATGTTCAATGAGTTGTGTAGATATTGTTATCAGCAATGGGGCTCTGCTATTAGTTTGTTGAAAATAACCTATAGTCTTGGCAGCAGTCTGGATTGTTTGGAGATTTCTATAGTGCCCCTTTGGCTAACTCAGTTGGATGTAACCCATTACCTGTATTAGAAGCTTCATTTGGTGATAACAGATGGTCAGTTGGGACTCAGGCAAGACAGGTTCTTGATTCCAAGAAATACCCAGAAAATTAATTGATGTACTCTATTATAAAAAAAGTATAAATGCTTTGCACAAGTTTCCTCTTACAAATTAACTCTATGTATTTCCACAACAACTTTTGGCAAGAATGTTTGCTTTAGTATTTGGAAACTTCATACTGCACACCAGGAGTGTCTGAGAATATCATTCTCCAGCACAGTCCAATCAATGCATGGAATATGGAAGCAAAATAGCCCAGCTTTCTGGACTGTGTGTGAAAGTCCACCAGTGAACTCTATCACAGCCTGGGGACATTTGTAATAGCCTGCTTGATTCTTCCTCAGTCTCTAACTTTCCCATTCTCTTTCTGGTGCTTTCTAGGGCCCCTTCTCAAACAGACGATTTTTGGTTAAATAAATTCTTGTTTTGGTGTATGCATCTGAAAAGCTCTCTAAAAGATTACTTCATACTTCTGACCCTCCCTTTTTCTCCCTCCCTTCTGCCTCAGATGCTTAGCATGAACATGGTTTGTATGGCATTTATGAATAAGTTCCCATAGTGGACTTCAGATTTTTCTTTTCTTTTCTTTCTTTCTTTTCTTTCTTTTTTTTTTTGATAGAACATTTCCTAACCTCCCATAATTGACTCTTGTTCACTGTCTATTTTATTTTTGGATCCACTGTGGTGTGCAGCCAACATACATGTGAGGTCTGTATAGATCCCCTCTCAGAGAAGTGGTTTTATGGTAAATCTCACTTTTGAGCTGAATGTCCTATTATCCAGCTTCACTGCCCAGATAACTAATTGTTAGTCCTAGCTCATAGTCCTTTGTAGTTTCCAGAAAACTGGCCCAAGGGACATAGTCTTTGTAAGTAAAGATTATATCCATGTGTTTCCAATAACAGCTCATCAGAGAGTGAGAGTTGATGTTATTTTCAACTACCATTTTAAATTCATGTTTCCAGTCTGTCATAAAAGCACTTAGAAATTCTGTAGTTCTTAGGAGATGATCATAACTAAAAGAAAACATTTTAATGTAGTTCTCAGATCTTTAATTTCTACTTGAAACACACACACATACACACACACACACACACACACACACACACACACACACACACACACATTGCATATAACCTAAAGCTGAATCCTATTTATTGGGTTTAACTTAGCTTCTAGATAAAATAAAAATGCCTGGGTTTTTTTTTTGGTGGATTAATATTGGTTCTTCAATCTTTCATAGTGAATCTTTGTCCTTTTACAAATTAGATTTCTTACTTTCTTTTCAAAGAGTTCCTATTGGGCAAATATAATCTTTTCAATAGAAGATAAACATTTTGCCATTCTTTGTAATAATGCTTTGTAATGCCACTTTCATTTCCATATTCTCTAAGCCACTTAAGTAGTACCAGTTTATTAACCAAGCGATTTATCAATATTTACTTGTGATGCCAATGGTAGACTTCTTGTCATAAATAATTATTGAGGTAATAAATAGTTTTATTATTAAAACCTGATGACATGTGCAGAGTGATTACCCTGATAAAGACTGATGACAGGTCTTTGTATCTGAGGTGACACTCAGAACACTGTGCAGATTGAATCTTAGGCCTCCTGCATGGATAATAAATTGTTATTTCAGAGAATAAAATGATTGATACATTTGCTTGCTGTGGAAAAAGCACTGGGGAGAAGATTCTACTCCCTAACTTATTTAAATAGGCAATGGTGGAATTTGCTTTCCTTGTGACAAATTTAACTTTCCCAGAAAGTGACAGCTCTTTGGCATAGATATGAACAGAGAAGCATTCCATTTTAGAAGCACCTAAAAGTCAGGTATGCTTTGGAATACACCCTGGATGTTTTTGAGCATCAGTGGTATCCTCAGAAGGCAATATTGGAGCAGAGGTGAGAACATGGTGGGAAGTCTTGACATGGAGTACCATGCCCCACTCAACAAGGAGACAAATGAAGCCTCTCAGATAACATTGTGAAAACTGCCATTGAGTCTTACATTGTCTGGCTCAGTGCACAGGCACATTGTATTTTTTCCTATTGGTTTGATTTTACCTTTCATGACATATCCTAGAGATGATTCATCTCCTGACAACCTGGGAAATGACTGTATTGGGAAGAGACAGAGAGGAGGGAAAGGACAGAGAAAGATTGAGATGGAATTGAATTGTATGTCCTATTCATTAGTGAATGTTTTATTCCTATCTGCCCTTATTACAAATTAAAGTGCAATGACAAATATTATGAAAATCTTCTCAAAGAAAATGCCTACGATATAAATGTATTTTCTTTTTTTACTCAATCTATTTGTATCTAAAATTAAAGGCAAGAAAAATGGTGACACATGTACAATTTGAAATGTCACCCAGTAACGGCAGGGGTGAACTAAGTCACAGAATTATTATTTTTTCCAATTTGTATTTTAAGTGAACAATGAAAACATCAAACATGACATGTTTTCAATTTTTTTAGATTAGTTCTAAATAAACTGCTTATCTGTGAAACTCAGGGATTTGCTGTTGAGGTTGAAGATATGAGATGCCCTCATTCTTTTTTTATATGTTTTACAATAATTTGGAAAAGTATTTTTGTGAAAAATGATTTATTTTCCTTTTATCTTTCCATCATTGAAATTTTTTCATATACAAAAAAAGTGTCATATTTTGGACAAAGTTTTGAAATTTTTGATAAGTTTGTTGTCTAGAATTTAGTTGACTCAATAGGAAATAATTTCATAACTCAGTTATTTTCTTTTGTGTTTAAAAGGAATTATGTTTAAACATATTGTCAAAAAAATTGTAGTCGCCTTTGTTCTTTTTTTGATCAAAGTTTTTATATTTTCCTGCAAATTTTCACTTTAAAAGTACTAAATATGGATAAAGACATTTTCATCTGAAAAAGAAAGAATGAGGTGATTGCAATGTACAGCCTTGTAATTGCTAAAGCTTTATATTTACAGCCCAAAGCAGGAATTACGGGATTACAAAGAAGAGATTTTAATGTGTTCTGTGGTATATCTTTAATTCTCTAAGATAGAAAATTCATGAAGTTCAAATTCTGACAGTTATTAAATTAGATCCAATTAACATTTATAGCAACTACACAGGATGTATTATGCTTTTCAGGGTAAAGCTCTGCTTTAAAATGCATTCTCTGTATCCAAGAAGTGGATGCTTACACAAAGAAAATGCATGCATAAACCAACAGAAAGCAGAAAAGGGAAATTTATTTAATGGAGCTAAATTAGGAAGAAGCCAACGAGAGCCAATGTACCCCACAAGTCCAACTTTGGGGTTCTGAACTGATATCAGAGCTTAAATAGAAGACCAAGGATTGGCATACCTAAGCTGTTCCCGTCCAGGTGTAGTCCCTTTTCTGCTTTCTGTGTTTATTCTTTCTCTTATAATTGGCTGATTGAAGATGAGAAACTGGACCAGACTGGGGCATAGGTTATAACCCCCAAGTTTGATAACACGTCTCTGACTTGCCTTCTCTTCCTCCTCCATGCCACTCCTCCACTCCACTCCTCATCTTTCCCCTCACCCTCCAC
>CABHPP010148144.1:0-29683 GCA_902168425.1 Peromyscus attwateri | reverse complement strand
TTTTTTTTTATTAATTTTTCTTTTTTGAGACAGGGTTTCTCTGTGTTACAGCCCTGGCTGTCAGTCCTGGAATTCACTTCATACACCAGCCTGGCTTTGAACTCACAGAGATCTTTCTGCCTCTTTCCCTCAGTTCTGGGATTAATGGTGTGCACCACCACTACCTGGCATGGTCAGTATTTGCAGTGCTGTGATAAATGCATGAGAGAAATAACTTATGGGAGGAGAAGATGTATTTTACTTCACAGTTTCACTACAAGACCTGCTAGCTCCTTACTTGGAGCCTGAGGCCAGGCAGAAAAGTAAGGCATTTAGGAGCAGATGACAGAGACATTTGCTCATCTCAGGGAGCCAGGAAGTAGAGGGACCCAATGTCTTCCCTAGCAGCTTCTTCTTTCCTTCTCCTCTGTTTCCTCCAGGCCTGCCTGCAGTATATTGATAGTGATGGCAACATTGAGGGCATCTTTCATCCCTTATTTAATTGTTTGTAAAAACACCTTTACATATAGACCCAGAAATGGACATTGTTTTTTACCTATATGTTTCTCAATGCAATTATGTTAATAAACAGCATTAATGACAATGCTGGGATGTGGTGATACATTTCTAGATTTCATAAAACCTCATGAGAGGCTGAAGGGGAATAATTTCTAATTCAAAGACAGTCTGGATCACAAACAGAGGTCAAGTTCCCATAGACCAGTGGTTCTCAACCTGTGAGTCATGACCCCTTCAGGGGTCTCATGTCAGATATCCTGCATATTAGATATTTACATTATCATTCATAACAGTAGCAAAATTACAGTTATTAAGTAGCAAACCAACAATTTTATGGTTGGGGGGTCACCACAACATAAGGAACTGTATTAAAGGGTCACAGCATAAGGAAGTTTAAGAACCACTGCCCTAGGCTGTAAAGTGACAACTTATCTCTAAAGAAAATTAAAGAAATAGTCATCTGTGATGGTTCATAATGTCAGCTTGACAGGATCTAGAATACAGAAAGACTTCTGGACCTATCTTTGAGGGAGTTTCTGGGTTGTTTTCACGGAGTGTTGTGGTTTAAAGGTAAGGTTCACTCATAGGCACATATATTTGAAAACTTGGTCCCCAGTTGGCAGAGCTGTCTGACAAGGGTTAGGAGGTGTGGTATTCTTGGGGAAGTTGTCACTGGCTGCTTGTGTTGAGGCTTCAAAAGTCCACTCTGTTCCAAGTTAGCTCTCTACCCCCTGCTCATGAATCATGGTGTAAGCTTCACTGTCATGCTTGCTTGTGAGCTGCCATGCTCCCTGCCATGGTGGTCACGTATTCCCCTGTGGGGCATACATGAGCTACAAAGATGGCACTGAGAGGAAGTTAGCCTAAGTTGTTTATGTAGAGATTAGATACAAATGGTGCTGAGAGGAAGTTAGCTCAAGTTGTTTATGTAGACACTAGATACAAATGGTGCTGAGAGGAAGTTAGCTCAAGTTGTTTAAGCTGAGATAAGATACAAAGATCAGGAGATGATGTCAGTGCATAAACAGCTCATAAACAAGGAAATGAGTTTTAAAAGGGTGACCTTTAAAATGATTGGTTGATTCCTTCCACTCCCTCCTAGGTTTCAGAGGTTTTTTGCTATAAAAAAGGCTTACTGGCTAACAATAAATGGGTTCTTGCTTGACTTGACTCCCTGCTGCGTCTGATTTTCTCCAGGTAAGAGGAAGGCTGAAAAACAGCAAGAGGCACCCTTACCTTTCCTTGGTTCCAGGCCACCTTTTCAGAGATGACCTAAGTTCCCCGTGGGGCAAGACCCCACATTCCCCCTCTGAAACTCTAAGCTCCAAGTAAACTCTTCCTCATATAAGTGGCCTTGGTCATAGTGTCTTGTGACAGCAATTTAAAAGTAAGTATGATACTGAATTCAGGAGACTTACCCACAATGTTAACAAAACTACTCTATGGACTAGTCTCTGACAAAAACAGGAAAAAACTCTTCTGAGTTGTCTTAAAGCATTCTTAACTCTCCACAGATCATTCATACATGTTGGTCATCCTTTGCTTATAGAGTTAACAAAAATAACTCCATTTTGTCTTTATGTGCCCTTCCACTTTTTGGATAGAAAGAACACATTTTGAAGCATAGCTTTACCACTCAGAACATAATGCATCCTTTAGCATTGCTATTAATCTTCCTCTTCCACCCTCCCTTCTCTCCCACCCCTACCCCTTCCTGCCTCTCTTTATTTCCTGACTACTGACACAATGTGCCTAGTCACTTTATGTTCCTACTTCTATATTTTTACATCAAAGTAGACTGCACCCTTGAATTATGTGTCATAATAAACTTCCTTCTTTAAGTTACTTTCTTTAGGGGGTATTTTGAATAAGAAAAGTCACTAATGCATCTTGACAAGGATTAAACTAAACATTTTCAATATTTGTGTCCAGCATGGAATCTACAGAGCTGGTAGAGTAGAGCAGAGGCCCTATTCAGCAGAGTAGAGGCTGCTGATGGATCTCCTAGGAAAGAAGGAAGGAAAATGCATTCTCTAGTGACAGTAGGAACTGCGACAAGATATGAAACTGGACATAGGACACAAGAATCTTTCTTGTAATACCACTATGACAAATTCATACATGTATAATGTACATTATGGATATTATAATATCTAGTCTCCCCCACCTGTATTTCCCTCTTCCTCCCTACAAATCCCTTTTCCCTACTAATCACTGTATTGTTACTGAGTTTAACTAAAATCAGCTTTGTGATCATTTATTTTTGCATTTGCTTTTTCTTGCTCATGTGTGTGCGTGTGTGTGTGTGGGGGGGTGTTCAATACCCACAGGGTCTATTTAGTGATGCCTATTTAGTACTGTCTATATGTGCATGCCTATGGAACCATTTACTAGAGGATGGGCAGCCTCTGAGAGTCAGCATCCACGGAGAACACAAACTCTCCCTACCTCAACAGGCATTAACTTCCAATAGCTTTTCAGATAGTGGATGGATTTCATGAGCCCCAGCTTCATCCAGGCTGAGATTTTGGTGTGTTCTACATTGTGCAAGTTTTGTTCTCACAGTCTTAAACACCATGAGTCCATGTTTGCAGATATGCTGTCATTTCTTGCAAATACCGTTTTGTTGCACATGTCTACTCCCTCTGGCACTTACAATCTTTCTGTCCCTTTCCACAGTGACTTCTGAGTGAGGGTTGTGATAAAAATGTTACATTTAAAGGTGAGTTTACCACATTCTCTTATTCTCAGCATCTCAATCAGTTGTGTATCTCCATTTTAATTATGATCTATTGCAAAAAAAAAAAAAGCTTCTCTGATGAGGGCTGAAGAGACACACTAATTTATGCTTATGAGAACTGGAAGGTAGGTTTTTAATATCTCTGTTTACCAGAATAATAATAATAGGCTCTCCCATAGGGCCTATGACTTTCCTAGCTACAGGTTTTTGGCCAAGTTAATGGTACTAGAGATGGGATCTCTGTGTTAGAACATTTTTTTTGCATCTGTTTAGGAAGGGAGCTATTATTTCTATAACATTGGTGCCACTATTGTACCAGTGAGCATACTTTACCAGGTCCATTACCATTGTTGAAGTTTCCAGGGTTCACAAGTGGGTAAGGCTATTGATGACTTTTCTGCTCCTGCAGGGTGAATAAATCCTTTTAGCACTATGAATGCTACCTGAACTTATTTTCTTTCCATCTTTTCCATGACATTCCTTAAACCTTACAGGGAGTGGTATTAATGCTCTACTCAGGACACTCAGCTACCACTTATCCTCAGCACCATGAGCACCTGTGTATCTTTGCATATGAAATTGTCAAAGAACAAAGTCAAAAAACATTTAAAAATATTCAGGTTTCCCTAGAAATTAATAAATATAAAGAATTGTCTAATAAGTTAATGCCAGCAAATGTTCAAGCATCCAAAATCACATCTTTTTTGAGAGACATATTACAAACTATACCAAACTTATATTCTAAAATGCCTCATGCAAATAACCTGGATCTATGGTTTTTTGTTTGTTTTGTTTTCCTGAGGCAGGAGGTATTCATGCTACCCACATTCCGAGTGGCAATGTTACCTTAATTGTAAGAGCAGAAACAGAACAAATTCTGGCAATTATTACCAGTGCTATGTGTGGGATGCTTCCCTGGGAATTGTTTGCAGCTCCAGAAGCTTCACAAAACCCCACTGGATATTGTCACTGCTCTTGTTTCCATGTTGGGCGCCAAATGTAAATGTAACCAACCGTTTTATTAAATAAAAAACACAGAACCAATGCAAGGAAGAAAGCCAAGAGGTCAGAGCTAAGAGCTAAAACCTTTCCCTTCCTCCTGCGGTGGTTCTACCTCTCTGAACCAGCTACTTCCTGTGTTACAGTCCTTATATAGAGCTTCTGTTCTGCCTTCTCATTGGTTGTAAACCCAACCACATGACCACCTCATCACAGCCTGTCTGTATAGACCTTCAGGTGTTCCATGGTTGGTATTGAGTTTAAAGGCATGTGTATCCAATGCTGGCTGTATCCCTGAACACACAGAGACTTACCTAACTTTGCCTACCAAGTGTTGGGACTACAAGTTTACCAACCAAACCAAGATTTACCAAACCCTGGTGCTGAACACACACCATGCTTTGGTTGTAGTACCCAAAGAACTCAAGCTGAAGCTAAACTGAATTCTTTCTTCCTTCCCACTATCTTCCTTTCATTATGCTAGAAGTTTCTATATAAACAGCTTTTGGATAGTTATCAACTAGTTATCAACACTAGTAATGCTCACTTGTCAGGCAGGATGTGCCCTCTGGTGAGTGACATGAGTGTTATGGGGGTAAATGATCTCTCCATGGATCTGAAGCCAGCTACAAAGGAGAGAATTTATACCTGATACTGTAAACCAAGTATTATGCTCCTGGTGGGGGAGACCATAAATCTTATTGGGGAACTTATTCTGCTGTTTTGGATATGGCATCATCCAATGACTGGCTCTAGAACCAGGCTCACACAGAGGGTGCAGGTGAAACTCAGTGGTCACTAAACATAAACATAAGCAAAACCATGACAAAATATGAAAGTGGGAGGGAGTTGTAAAGAGGAAGGGGAATTAATGAGTGAGGGAAAGCTATAAAAGATGATGGAAGAGATGTGAGTGTGATCAGAATACCTTATATACATGTTATAAAGAATAAATTTCATTGAAAAAACAAAACAAACACCATTTACCTGTTTTCTGATCAAGCACCCTTTACCTGTTTTCAGATCCCCTTGTACTTACCCATTTCTGAAGTCTGAATCCCTGGCTCTTGGGATGGTGTTATTTCTGCCACGTTAGTCCATTCAATTTCACAGACACTTTAGCAAATCAGACTTAAGTATATTCAACCAAAACTGCCTATCAAAGTGGATTTTAAAATGCAACAATGTCCTCCTTAATTTTTATAAACTATAAAATGCTTATGTTTTTCTCTCTGTGGTGGTAAAATAGTTCAAGAAACTTTGTTTGCAATAAATACCAACCGCCTCTTGTCCTCAAAAACAAAATATTATTATAACATAGGTGAGAAAATGCTTATTGTTTATTTTCTCCTGCTTCATTCAATTTATGTGGGCTGAGTGCCTTCCCAGCTGTGGTAATGTCCAAAACTACCAGGAATATGAGGCACATACTCTTTGTTTATGAGGCTGTTGACAAAGAACTCAAAATCCAATTTCTAGTCAAGGCTTATTCAGAGGCCGTAATCACACATTGGTTATCACCTTTCTTATAAAAGCCTAAATCCAAGCTCATCTTTTCAGAGTTTTGTGGAACAGAACAATAGATTACATTCAAATGCTGTAGGGTCTTCTGGTGACTTGCTTTTAGAAATAACGATTGGCCTAGTTTTCAGTTCACTTACAACACTATGGTTTGGATAAGAACAGAGGTTGAGTATTTGAATTCTCTTGACCTTTTCAGCAAACCTAATAAACCTTCATCAGAAGACACCACTATACCCACCCCTCCTATACACAGTCATCCAATAAGTATCTTTAAACACTCAGATCAAGAGAGAGCACCTCAGTATTGATGAATTTGTCACTTCAGTAAAAGCACCTCCTTTTTCCAATGTCTATCCTCAGTGTGCCACAGTCAGGCAAAATAAACATGTATTGACTTTGGGAAAATGCTGGCACACAGTCCATGCCACAAAGAGAAAATAATGACAATAATTATGGTATAACCACAACATAAGAAAGTATATGGGTATATAGATAAATACAAACGGGATTCAGTGATGTGCATAGACACCACAATATAGTCATTTATTTTTAAGCAGAGTATAGAGGCATGTGTATATTAGAATGTTTTTATTGCTATTTATGGAGATTATATTTCGGTTGCATCCTTAACTGTTGAAGGAAAGTGTGAGCTATAAATTATCTGTCTTCATGTGATTCAGAATGCATACTAGAAATCCAATGTAGCCTTTAGTCTCCACCCACACCCTGGACCCTTCCTATGTTCCTGTAAGCAACCTGTGTGATCCTTCTGCAAACTGGGGACATTCCATTCTTGGTCACTTTTATTTCAGTGTTTTAGCTACGGATATGGGTATTTAAAATGCTACAGAGTATTCCTAAAAACTAAAGAATATTTGTTTCTCTATTTTCTATTCTATTTCCATGGAATTCTGGCCTGTTAGGGTTATAATAGGGTGTAATGTTTTAAATGTCATGGATATGCAGGGAATAAGAGATAGGGCCAACAACTAAGAGTAGATTATATGTATCAAGATCCACCAGAAAAATCAAAAGAAAGTTTGGAAAAATGTATGTAGTGTCTACTACGCCAGCAGCCCTCTTTGACTATGCAGGGCATAGGTCAAGGCTCTCAGAAGATGCTAGAAGATAAAAAAAAAAAAAAAAAAAAAAAAAGGATGCCAGCACTGAATTGTTTGGTTTTTGTCCTATACAAACCTATCATAAAATTTAACTCATTTTTAGTCATAATGAGAAATTAACAATTACAACTAATAATAGAGCAGAACAATTATCATAATACACCACAATTAAAATTATATGAACGCATGCTCTTCATCTATTTTCCTCTTTAAATAGATTCAATCATTCCTCTAAATACATTTATATTTTTGGAACTGTGGGAATTTGAATTGGATACAATGAATTATTTTATTTATTGTAAGTAGAGTGATGAGGCTTAGGGCCCCAAATTTTAGGAGAGATGTGCATCTTTTTTCCTAAAGTCTTTAAGGAAAAGAAAGTAACTCATCATGGTATCTCCAGTAAGGTGGTACTATTTCTGTGTGGGCACCTCCACTGTACATAATGACTTATTCCATTATAGACCATGCCTTTCATCACCCCCACCCCCACCCCCCCCCCCCCCTCACACACACACACACACACACACACACACACACACACACACACAGCCACCTTCAAGGGAACAAGTCACCAACAGAAAACAGGTTTTTATCTCCTCCATATGAACTCAGAATAACACAGCCCTCTCTTTCTTGTTCTCACCTTGCTGACAGCTGCCCACTGATCTCTTCCCTTCTCCAAACTGGCTAAGTAATTAATCTGTAAGGCTTGAAGCAAAAGACCAGCTACTCTTTAGAAACCACTGAGACTTTCAAGAGCAAAAGAACAACACACTGAAACAAATACTAATCCCCATTTCAACACCACCCTGTGTAATTGTACCAGCCAGGCTTCACTGTCTTCTACAATCATTGTGACCATTTTCTCAGCCTTTTGGCATATACTTGAAATCTTGTTTTCTGTTAGCCATATCCTTTTAGATCTGTGTCTTTATTTGGGAAAGGAGTACAGCTCTGACTCTATCACTTTCAGCTCCCACCCCAAACACACAAAACAACAAATCCCAAATTATGTAAATTATTGTTTCTATTCACAGTTCAGTATGATAAAGAGACTCCTGGACTTCATAGCCACACAGAGATTCCTTTATGTAGTCCCTCTGAGGCAGAGGTCAGCCTGGCATAAATTTACATAAGTAAGTGGAACCCTCCAGACATGCTCCAGGGTGTACTTCTAAGTCTATCTTTAGGCAGGGGCTGATAATCTTTTTTTTTTTTTTTTACTAAAAAGTCAAAGAAATAGAGACTATAAATTTATCTCTTCATCTCTTGTACTCCAACCCAATATAATTCAGATGTAGTTTGTCTCTATAATTATTTCATGGGGAGTATCAGGAAAGAAATTAACTGCAATTATCTCTAGATGGGTGAGATTCTGGAACATTTTTCATTAATATTATTACTATTATTAGTTTAATTTTCTTCAGTGTTCATGATTTCTATTTGTTATTAAAGATATCAGCCTCCGATTTCTGATATTATAAATAGGAATCATTGAATAATTGTCTGATATATTCATAGTTGTACAGGTATCCTTATACATGCAATAAGGGAGCTATCAGCCCATAGAATTTGATCCAGATGTATCACCCTATGGGGACCTCTATATGATCAGTCTAATTTTTTTTCATACCAAGATCATATGAAGTTGTATAAAATATTATCTTTTGAAGACTTTTCTTTTTCACTATAAACATCTGCCTTAGTAAAAAATAGTTTAGTTATTTGAAAGTGTGTAGAAGGGGGTACATTTGCTATGGCAACATGTGAATGTCAGAGCATCATTTTCAGGAGTTAGTTTTCTTCCTTTCATCATGAGGGATTTGCCACATGGTTGACAAAAAGTGATAACCTATTAACATTGGGAGGTGGTGAATAAGACTTGTGACACTGCTTTTTCTACTTTTGAAAATTTGAGAGTTTTAATAATAAAATATATACATGAACACAGATTTATATTTGTAAACACCTATTTATATGTGTTTTTGTGAGTTTATCTGTGTAATTTAGTTATGTCTATCCATCTACTTACCTATCATATGATGATGGCATTTCTCTACCTATGATTAAAATAATGACTTACAGCCGGGCGGTGGTGGCGCATGCCTTTAATCCCAGCACTTGGGAGGCAGAGCCAGGCGGATCTCTCTGAGTTCGAGGCCAGCCTGGTCTACAGAGCGAGATCCAGGAAAGGCACAAAGCTACACAGAGAAACCCTGTCTGGAAAAACCAAAAAAAAAAAAAAAAATGACTTACTGTCTAACATGAATCTTAAAGGTCTTATTAAATAAAAAAACACAGAGCCAGAAATTTGGGTTAAAACCTTAGAGAGATCAGGGAAATATGGAAAGCTACCAGCTAACCTCACCTCACAAAGTCCACAGCTTTCAAAGAACAAAGGACTTCCTGTCTAGCTAGGCTTATATGCCTTGCTTTTTGCCCTCTTATTAACACTTAGCCCAGCTACCTCACTTCCTCTTCCTACACAGCTCTGTTATTGTCTGTCTGTACAGATGTCCAGGTCTCTATTGGAATTAAAGGCTCTGTTCCCTAGTGTGATCTTGAACACACAGAGATCTTGCGTGCTAAGGGATTAAGAGTGTGTGCTACCTGACTTCTTTGTTTATTTAAAATGGCTAGCCTTTTCCCCCTGATTCCAGGTAAGCTTTATTTATTAATTCACAAATAAAAGGTATGGTATGGATAAGAAGGACTTGACTGACATTATGTACCTAATCTGCAAATGAGTTTTATGTGGATAAACTAACTTAAACTAGAGAATTTATTCATAAAAAGTAGACTTTTCACAAGGTTTTTGAAGACTCCTAAAGTAAAGCGTACCTGTCTTTCTGCCCTGAGACTCATATTAGCAATGCCACTTTTCATTGTTGGCCTCAGGCCACCTTACAATCTGAGTTTATGTCGTTTTATTTTCTATGGTCAAAGTACTGCCTACTTCCTATATTCTACTACTATGTTTAGAGTAAAGTAAAATGACGCGGTAAGTTCTTTTTTACCTGTTAAACTGCATGGACAGTCCTTTCCTTTCTCTTTCTTTCCTTGCTCTTGATTTGTGATTTGTTCACAGTCAAAGCCTGCTATTTTGAGACACTGTTTTCCCCAAGATATTCTAAAGGCAATGAATTAAAATTGCATTCCAGACAGTGGAGAGAAGTCTTCTTGGCAGACTGCAGTTCCGCTGACCCAAACTTGCCCTGGCACCCAAGGGTGAAAGAGCACTTGAGAGCAGCAATCAGCATCCCATTTCCTTCCTCTTCTGTGGACGGGAGATATTAATTGTCTGATAGGCTCTACCCCACTGCCGAGACTCTCTCTCACAAGTCTTATTTCATTGTACCTATTGTTTATTGCCAAACTAGCATGTCATATTCAGAAGTCAAAGGGGAAGCGCTCCCCTCATTATAGAGGTTTGAGGCTGTTGAGCTGTTAAACAATGAGTGAGAAAAATTATTATTGTTTAACATGAAAAAAAATCAGTGGCATGGAATTTTAAGCCAGCATTTCCATTTGAAGCCATGAATAATGTAGTTATGGTAATATAGTTGCTATTCATAATTACGAACACTTCATTCCTCCACATGTTCTCATGTCACACAGAGCAAGCTGGTGAGATCTGGTCTGCTTCTGATTGTTTTTTCTGCATTTTGCATTATAAATTATACTCCACTCAATCCTGACTACCCCAACTGAATGGCAGCCATTGGCAATATTAAAGTCAACAGCAGCATGTCTCCAAACCACCTCTGCAGGACAAAATGTGTCTGTTAAATTGGAGTTTCACTCCAATCAAAAGTTAGATCTCCTTGATATCAAGTCACTCATTTAACCATTTTAATAATGAAAGTTGTTTGTTCTAAGTTTATGGATCAGGGTCCATCCTGTACATGGAGCATTGCAAGGCCACTAGGGAAAGTCTAGATGTTAAGTGTTTCTAAGTTGTTGGTTTTTTTGTTTTGTTTGTTTTTTTTAAAGCAGTGAAGACCACTGGTATTCTCTTGAATCACATTTTGTTACAAATAACAGACTTTCCACTTTAGTTGACTCTAATATGAAACCACTAGACTGTATTTTTTTTGTTTCAATTAAATATTGTAACTGCTCAGTATCTTGACATGTCTGGTTTATACACTAAACAGGAAATAACTGTATAAAATACCTACCAAAATTAATAATTCTTAAAAAATATCTGTCTCCACCTGGTACTGTACCTCATGTCAATGCACAAACATAGCTCTCACCTAAAAGGGGAAATCAGAGTTTTTTGGAGTGCAATATGAGTGACCATGGTCTGGCAAAACAGATTCATGTTAACCCAAATTCTGTGTTCCCATGTGAATGTAGTTTTATGAAGTTTTCATGCTGATAGAAAAGAATGTCATAAATCAAGGCATCTTTAAAATATGTTGGTGGGAAGATTAAGCAGGATGTAGCAGAGCAGAGAAATCTCAGCTATGGATCATAGATGCTATCCGTTGACTCAGTCTTTGGTTTAAACCTAGGGTTTTATTAGATTATACATTCAGAAGCATTTATATCTGTTAGCCATAGGATGTTAGGGCAAGATAGGTAAGGAATGGGCTATTTAGAAAGTAACAAAGATTTGTAACATTCCAACCTCTCTGCATCACTGAACTTCTCATCAGTCAATCAGCCATTAAAGACAGAACCTTTTTCCAGGGATTATCCTCACACTTAGTTGGTAGACATTTTTTTTCCTCTTAAATATTTTTTTGAAGAAACTTTGTTTACATAAAATATATTCTGGTCATACTCTTCCCCTCTACCAACTCCTACCAGATCCTCCACACTTCCCTAAGCACCCAACTCTGTGCCTTTCTTAAAATTCAATAAATAATTTATTTATTTTACATCCTGACCACAGTTGTCCCTCCCATCTCTCCTCCCATTCCCTCTCTCCACCTCTCCTCTGCCCGCCTCAATCCACTCCTTCTGTGTTTCTGCTCAGAAAAGGGCAGGGCTCTCATGGGTTTCAACAAAGCATAGTATATCAAGTTGTATTAAGACTAAGCACCTCCCCTTGTATTAACACTGAGCAAGGCAATCCAGTATGAGAAATAGGTTCCCAAGAGACAGCCAAAGCATTAGGGACAGACCTTGCTCCCACTGTTAGGAGTCGCACAAGTAGACCAAGCTATACAACTGTCACATACATGCAGATGGCCTAGGTTGGTCCCATTCAGCCTCCCTGGTTCTTGGTTCAGACACTGTGAGTTCTTATGAGCAAGGTTAGTTGTTGCTGTGGGTTTTCTTGTGATGTCCTTGACCTCTCTGGCTCCTACAATCCTTCCTCCTTCACCATGATTACCTGAGCTCAGCCTTGTTTAACAAGTAGGATACTCTGAGTTCAATGACTGGTACCAAATGCATTGAGTGTGGAGGTACATACTTGTAATCTCAGCATTCAGGAGGTAGAAGCCGGGGGGCTAGAAGTTCAAGAATATCTTCTACTCATAGTGAGTTCAAAGTTAGCCTGGCATTCATTTTTGACCAAAAAAAAAAAAAAACCCATCAAAACCAAACCTAAAAAAAGAGCCTATCTCCCAATAACTCACTGAGCTAAGTATCACATTTTCAAAAATTTGAAACTGAAAATATTTCCTTTTAATGACTTCTCAATTAAGTGACTTCTCACTTTAAAAAATGTATGTACTTTTGGCATCATCGTATTCCTATTGTCCCTAAAATGGCTAAATCGAGACATTATTTTAAAAAGTAACGTTAGATTTGACTCTATGGTCATGATAAGTATTAAAGTCCTTATGCACAAGATAAAAGGTAGCTTTCATTTTACCAAAATTGACTGAGATTGAACAGTGAACTAAGAAGATTATGAATGTGTGTGTGTGTGTGTGTGTGTGTGTGTGTATATATATATATATATATATATATATATATATATATATACACATATATATATATGTTTGTCTGGAAGATGTTCCAAGAATTTTCACTATTTGAAAAATATGCAAACTGAAAAAAGAACTAAACTGACTGACATGGGGTTTTAAAGAAAAGAGTGTTAATAAAGAAAGAGGAAGAAAAGAAAGAAGAATGGATGACAGGTAATGAGGGAAAATATTATGAGTAAAAAGCTTATAAATACTCCTGAACCTGGAATAACACAAGATAAGAGTGAAATTTACAAAGCAAATATAATTAAAAGTATAGTCCCAGACAACTGCATTCTCTTATTATCTTCTAAAATATCTTCCATCTGTCAGAGGCATTTTCCTATATTGAGGAAACCTCAAAAGTCCTTTCCTTTAGTTTCCACTAAATTTTTTGTCAATATGGGCATGTCCAGAAGCATGTCTGTCAACCATCTTTTTTTTTAAACTTCTTTTCCTTAGAAAATAGGTGAGGTTTATGACAGAGTGAACTGGATTGCTCTCAGGGGGTGCAAGTAGACAATGGCTGAAGGATCATTGCAGAAATATTTACTCTCAAGTGGTGAGATTGAATGATATCCAAAGAGAACTTCATGTCAGCCTACCTTTCAGGTAGGCTCTATACTCTTTCTAAAGTCTCTAGAGGTGGCTGTTTCATCTGATGTGCATTTTCCTGTCCAGGGGATTGACAGGCCTCTTATTTGAGGCCTTATATCTTTACTAGAAAGCCTCTAGCTAGATAGAAAACTTAGAAGGTTTAGGTAGTTATCTTTTAGTGACCTTCAGGCTGTTCAGAATGTCACTGCTCTACCCAGGTTCAGAGATAGAATTCAAGAATAGATAGATTCCATTCTTTTGATCAATAATCAAAGGCATGATGTTTTGACTCCAGGAACTGATTGTGAAGGAGAGCAACCATTCCCAGTGAACTTAAAAAATTTTAATATCTGAATAGATTCCTAATAATCCATCATGAAGAACTGAGACTCTAAAACCATCCAAGAGGTAGGCATCAAGTGAAGCTAGATATTTCCTGCTCAAAAGGGTCATATAAGAATTTAGTGTCTATAATCTTGTTCACTTATTGCCCTGAGATTAGAATCTAGGGGGCCCAGATAGATGGTGTTAGACTGCTCTAGGACTATCTGAGGGAAGATCTCCTACAAATGATCTGACATAAAATTAAAACAGCCATTAAGTACATAAAATCTAAAATCTAACATAATCACTAAGATTATAAAAGATGTAACTCATGGATTCTACCATGAAAATTCTGAAGGCCAGTTCCAAAGCTGGTTTTTGAAAGGGATGTTGGTATCTGGAATGGTTTGAACTTGATATTTTAGGTTATGTAAAGTAGATGAGACATTAGTAGAACTATCAGTAGAATTCACTTTGAATTAGTAGACCCTGGCAACCAGGTTCAGGATGAAAGAGATGGGACTGGCCTGATTAATGTACATTGTTTGTAGTTTATTCCAGCCATTGTCCTGAACAGGAGATAGTTGTGCAATTATGGAAGTACAGGAAATGTGGAGAAGTCAAAGACCTAAGTATTGTCTTGCTTAGTATTTGGAGTAAAGGTGTAAGCCCAAATAAAGGATAAGTTTTCATCTTGCATATTAGAAGACATGAACAAATGGCTGGCTAGAAACAAATTCAGATAGACAAGGATGATGCTTCAAGGAAGGAGGAGTGAATAGTAGACTTCCATTTGTGTAATGTTTTAATAGTTAAGTTTTTAAGATTTTTTTATGGGCTGACTGTACTAAAAGTCCATGTTTCCTCTAGAGATTATCCTTTAAGGAGTAGAAGACATAACATCATTTGGGTATCTGTTTTGATCAATAGTGTTCTATTCAAAAGCTAGAGAGGACAATACTAGAAAAGTATAGGTGAGGAGTAAGTAATTCCATAGACAGCCTAAAGACACAATGAAATATTTGGCCATGGAGTTCCATTCATGCCCATTAACTGGCAAGAGCTGAAGGGCAAAAGTGTGACATACATAGTTAAGAACAGTACAGAAGTTCCTGCTGCCATGTAGAGTATTTATGGCCCTACCCATAACTTCTGTTGAAGTACCCTGCACTTAAGGTTGCAGTTCACCTTGTCTAGACAGCTCTCTGAGCTGAGCACAAAATGGAGGCCTCCCTTTCCAGCAGATTTCCTTCCCTACATGGATAGTGTCTTTAGACTTGGAGGCCTGACCTTATCTGGCAGCTGTCCCTAAACCTAGATGCCTGATCTATCTAAAGTGTGACATTTGACACAGATCCTTGAAGATGCTTTCCCCCTGCTGTCCATGGTAGGACCTTCCTTCAAAATGCAAATTAGATGATGCGACAGCAACTGTCTCCATCCTCTGTATTTCCCTTCACTTTGAACTTAAATTGAGCTCTAACACTGAAATCATCTTCTGGAAAGCTTTTTTTTTGTCATACTCACATACCCACATCTATTTGAACCCTGTTAACTTCCTCTGCTCATGCCTCTGTCATGGACTGACCTGTAGCCAAAAATCTTCAAGGAAGAAGGAGACTCACAAACTTACAGATTTATATGAAGTTCTACCTCTACTGATGGTGATGGTTGAGTCAGGGGCCAACCAAAACTGATGCCTTTCTAATGCCAGAAGCAAGATTTGAGGCTCTGATCTTGTTATCCTTTAATTCCTTGGCCAGTAAGTTCTCCAGTCATCTGTCTTACCTCATTAAGGGTAAGGAGTCTTAGAAGTTGCCCAAATTTTCTGATAAACCACTAAACTTATTTCCAAAGTGGCTGTACAAGTTTACATTTCCACCAACAGTGGAAGAATGTTTCCCTTGCTCCACATCCTCTCCAATATAAGTTGTCTGCAGGGCTTTTGATCTTAGCAATTTTGACAGGTGTAAGATGCTATCTCAGAGTCACTGGGACACCTTGTGTAGCCTTGAGGCAGGGGGAAGAGCTTGGACTTGGCTCTACTGGATGTGCTTCCCCATGGGAGGCCTGTCCTTCTGTGGGAGTGAGTAGGGTGGGTTAGGAGGGGCAGGCTGGTGGGGTGGGACGAGGGAAGAGGGGGATCTTTGATTGGTGTGTAAAACGAAAGAAAAATTTTTCTTAATAAAAAAAGAAATTGCCCAAGAAGCAAGCATGTTTAGTTTCAGTCACCTCTCTACTGACAGATATAGAATACATTCTATGGTCTAATTTTTCCAGGTGGAAACTGAGTGGGATATCTCATTACTATATAAAGCTGTAAGAAATTCTACATACCTTTGTGCTCCTCTCTCTCTCTCTCTCTCTCTCTCTCTCTCTCTCTCTCTCTCTCTCTCTCCTTTCCTCTCCTCTCCTCTCCATCCCTCCATCCTTTTTCTCTTTGCCCCCTCTGTCCTTTGCCTAGATCTTTGTTATAGCCATATTTAGGAAACAGCACTTTGAGTCTTGGTACCCAAAGACAATTATGATTTCCTTGTGATATCAGGAGCAGATGGAATATGAAACCAACTGAAGAAGCATTTTCCCTTCAGAGGAGAAAGAAACAATTACAGTTTACTTTTGCACAGCTTTCCTAAAATGTTCTAAAGAGCCAATAGAGCTGTCATTAGTTTGCAGCTACTGGTCATTTCTCTCCAACTTTATATTTAAATTGACTGGTTATGTTGTTTGTGTAAAGATAAGTTAACAACTTTTGTTCTAAAGTTTAGAGATTAAATTTGTCTCAATTATGAAGCTTACATGGAAAGGTAAAGCAATAGGAATCAAAGGGGATTTACTCGTATAGAAAAGAAAGAATGCTTGTTCACCATCTTTATAACAGGAACTAAGCATGCTCAGGACTCCTCTGTGTCATTTTAACCTTTGTGCATGTGCTCCATTGTAGCTAGAGTTTTCCTGCCTGGCCCACAGTCAGAATAAATCTGTGTCACCCGCCAGTCCCACAGCCGCTCAGACCCAACCAAGTAAACACAGAGACTTATTTTGCTTACAAACTGTGTGGCCATGGCAGGCTTCTTGCTAACTGTTCTTATATCTTAAATTAATCCATTTCTATAAATCTATACCCAGCCACGTGGCTCGTGGCTTACTGGCATCTTCACATGCTGCTTGTCATGGCGGCGGCTGGCAGTGTCTCCCTCCTCCGCCTTCCACTTTCCAGATTTCTCTCAATTCTCCTCTCTGTTAGTCCTGCCTATACTTCCTGCCTGGCCACTGGCTAATCATTGTTTTATTTATTGACCAATCAGAGCAATTTGACATACAGACCATCCCATAGCACTCCATGACTTTGAACTCATGATGCCCAGAAGCATGTTTGCTCACTATCCTTTTTAATCTGTAACCTGTACATGCTCAACAAAATGAGCATTCTTGGAAACTTGCCTACCCCAAAGTGCTTTCCTCTATGAAAATATATAAACCTTCTCAGGGAAAAGTTCATGCTTCCTTTGCTTATGGCAGCCACTGCTTTGGAAAGGAAGGCAGTGCTCACTTTGTCTCATATAGGTATGAACTTGTTCTGTACTGATTTATCTTTTGTCTGTGCTGTTTGGCTGTTCACTTGTCCAGATGTGAGCCTCTTAAATTGCTTACATGATCACTTTAGTGTGATTTACTGCTCTCTCCTCCATTTTGTGCCTCTTACTGGCATAGACCTAGAATACTCAGCTAAATATTAAGCTTTACCAGACACCCAGCACAAATCTTTTCTCATTTCATTAAAGAGTCAGTAGAAAAAATACAATTGCTCTTTATTTATCTACCATAAAATAAATAATACTAGGCTAAAATATTCTGATCCCTGAAATTATCTTCTTCCTCCTATTTCTTCTATCTTTCCTTCTCTACTCCTTCCTTTTTCTCTAAACAAAGTTATTTTTTGTCCTAAAGTCTATAAATCTCTGAAACAGAAGCACTGAATCCCAGTAAGGTGAAGGATGAATGATGAAGTAGCATCCTATCCAACTACTTTCAGAAACATTACTGTAACTCATGATTATTGATTGCCTGCTGAGTAAAAGACACTATGTTTGGCTTTCTAAGCGAATTAATATTTAAAGAGTTTGAGATACACTGTAGTAAGCCAAGGCTATGGAATACGTAAACAATATCAATCTGCATCGAAAATTATTCATTTGCTAAATTTTCAGCAAAACTCTCAGCAGAAATGAGAGTCTTGAATCTTAACTTGCTACATGCGCTAGCAGCTGTGTGACTTGGATCAAGTTCCTTAACCTCCATGATCATGAGTTTGCTTCAATGTAAAACAAATGCTAATGATGCTTATCACTTTGCTGTACTCTGAGAATTACATGAGAAAAAGAGTGCTTAGGGCTAAATAAATGTTAATTTACTAACCTTTGCTAACCACTCTAGCCCTCAGCCTTTTCTTTCTCAGATTTTTTGACTGGAGTAGTAAATTCAAAACTTTCACATTTTTATGAACCTAATACCAGATTCTTTGCACATTTCAACTTGCAGGTGAGTGCGGAGCACTCGTTATCATCTTGGAAGTTAAGATTGAAATTCAAACACCATATTAATGTTATTTGGTGAATAAATAATAGTACACTTTTCCCCAAATCTATAGTGTTATTTATATATTTTTAAAGTTTCTCCATTGATCTCAAGAATAATATGTGGGTTCCATGGAAGTTTGAGAGAGAAAGAGAGAAGAAGACAAAAGCAACATGTGATATTGAATCAGACTAGGTCTCAAGGTAAGAGATGGTTCACAGAAGCCATTTTGGACAGTTACAGAACTACCACAACATTTACATCTTCTGTGGGAGTGTTAATTAATCATCCTCAAAGCTACCAGCTTCAATCTTTTGTCTTCCTGCAATAGATTGATTTCCAGGAACCATGACTGAGCAGCTCATCCTGAAAATTAAGTATCTATGCATAGAAGAAACTCTACAGTCTGTGCTGCTGGAATGTTTTCATTCTGTAATGGTTAATCTTTATTTTCAACCTATCCATTAACCTCGAAGACACACCTATGTATTTTCTGAGAGACTCAACTGAAGAACGGCCCACACTAACTGTGGTTGGCATCAGTCCATGGGATAGACACTTGGACTATGTAACACAGGCAAAGGAAGCTGAACAGCAGCATGCTTCTTTCTCTTACCGGCCTACAGGCTCAGTGTGACAAGCTGGCTCAAGATCTAGCTGCCACACTGTCTCTACCATTTTTAATTGTATTCTTTCAAGCTCTGATCGGAGTAAACCCTGCCTTTCTTAAGCTTCTTTGCTTATATGTCTTGTCATCGCAACCAGAGAAGTAACTACTACAGATTCAGTAGGCTGTTAAGGGACAGCATAATTATATATGCTGTGGTATTTGGGGCAAGTTGACTTGGAAAATCTGTAAAATGAAGGTTATGCTAAGGACAAACTTGTATTTTAATAGAGCTTTAAACCTGTACTCAAATGGAACATATTTGAGAACATCTCTCTCTGCCAATGAATCTTTACTAGAAGTAAAATTACCAGAGAAAAAAGTGTAAGCCCCACCCACCTGCTTGCCACAATTCCTGTTTTACTTAACGTGGTGGCTGTGCATAAGTGATTTACCATCTGCTTGTTTTCCCACACAGGCTAGGGAAAAATAACCTGGGACTTAAGTTCAGTGATAGAACACAGATTGGTAAGACACTGACCATAGTCTGAACCAAAAATACCTTTTTAAATTCTAGTTAATTTTTTACAATGTCATAACCAGGTAATCATTTAAATTATATTTTTAAATGTATAAGATAATAATAAAAGTCTTTTTATAACTTATGTGAAAGCATACAAATCGAGAGTAATGCACTGTTTGCTATATCCCAAAGCAGAATTAGATCTGCTTAGGAGAGATCAAGGCTAGTTTTTCCCTAGAGTAAATAACACCTTTATTCAAGATGTACCTTATAAAGTCACTGCTGTACCTGGAGAGCACAGAAGATTGTAACAGAATACAGAGACCAGAAATAACTCAACTGTAGACAGCCTTTCAGTTTTCTGCAAGTGCAATCACCATACACAAAGTAGGGAAAAGTTTTTTGTTTTTTTTTAAACTAAACAGAGTTAGGAAAAATGAGTATACATAGATGGAGTAAGGAATGGACCCTTATTTCACAAACACAAAACCAAACTCTTAATGGATAAAAAAAATTTAAAATTTAACAGAAACTATACAACTATTTAGAGAAAACAGGGGAAATTCCTTCTTCCTTCTTTTGATATTGATATTAACAAAGACTTTTTTCATGTCTCATCAAAATTTCAGGCCACACAAAGAAGAGTGATGACATCTAATTAAAATGTGAACTGAAACAACAGCCTAAAAATGGAGAAGGTATTACTATCCAAAGTATATAAGAAACTCAGTTATGTCAGTAAGCAAAACATTTAAAATCCTAATTGAAGGGATCTTAATAATGTTCCCCTAAAGTAGGCCTGAAGTAGTCGGCAGGTATATGAAATGGTGTACTGAATCACTAATAGTTAGGGAAATGTATCTTGAAACCATGATGAAACAACACCATGCATCTTTTAGGATAATTTTATTAAAAAGACAAGAAATACCAAGTGTTGGTGATGGTGTGGAAGAGGAAAAGCCTGTTATCCTGTCAGTCACGATATTAGGTGGGTACAACTATACTGGAAACCCTGTGGATATTACCTCCAAATTAAAACTATCGTAACCCTATTACTAAGTAGTAACTTTTCTGGGTACCTAGCTAAAGAAATTAAATCAGTCAAAGTTGGAGATTATTACACTCCTATATTCATTACAACATTATTCATTATAATATGAAGTGGAAACAACCTGAGTATGTGCTGTTGATGTATAAGTTAATAAAGTTTTTTATTAATATATGTGTATACACACACACACACACACACACACACACACACACACACACGCACACGCACACACACACACACACACATATATATATATCTTGACATGGGTAGATAGACCTAGAACATATTCTAATTTTTAGATAATGAAATAAAAAACATCATGTTTTTTTACTTATATTCACTTATATGAAGAATTTCTATACAGGTTAGTTTTAACTACCAAATCAACCCAACCTAGAATCTTGTGGGAAGAGAACCTCACAGGGGAATTATTTAGATTAGGTTGGCATGTGGGCTTGTCTGCGGAAGGTTATCTTCATTGTTAATTTATGGTGCCATCATGGGTGGCACCATTACTTGGGCAGGAGGTCCTGAATAATATGAGATGAGAAAGCTAGCTACCAGCAAGAACACATGCAAGGATCCATGTGTTAATTCGTCTCTGCTGCTGATATAGATACAACGCTTAACAATGGACCAGAAACTGGAGTTGTAAGCCAAAGAAATCCTTTCTAACTGACATTGTTTTGTCAGGGTATTTTATCACAGTAACAAAGAGGAAACAAGAACGGGTTCTTTAAAACATAACGACAACACACTGTTCAAACTTTTGTCAGCTTTCAGTGTGCAGTTACCTTTTAAGTCCCTACATTCCTATCCTTTGCAAATTATGGTTTCTAAAATAAGTAGCAGCCCTCTGGTATGCAAAATATATTCTTTGGTCAAGTGCTTGGAGAAGAAATTGAATAAGAGAGACAACAGCATTAACTTTCTGAGATAGATTAAGACTTATGCCTGAAGGGGAAAAAAAAATCTCCATTGAGTATCACATGGTACACATTGCCTGCACTCCTCTCTCTCTTTTGGTTATATTTACATTTCTTTTTTATTAGGCTGTGGCAACAGGACGCATATCTGAGCTGTGGAATCATCTTATTGCTCCTATAAAATACTTTCTGATCCTTAAAAGGGCCGTGGCTTTACTGTGTAAAAGGATCTTGTGACAGGGCAAGTCAGTGTAGAAGTTCCTCCATCTTGAATTCTTGCTGAGGTCATTCCAGGTTTAACGAGAATTTGATCTTCTTGATGGAGAATCCCTCAGAAAATTACCCAACTCTATTGTAGGAACCAAAGGTCAGGGTGTTCTGGCTTACTTATCTTAGTTTCTGTCAAACTGCCTGCTTCTGTTAAAACTGCTTGCTTCTGTGAAGCGCCCCTACAGCTGCCAAGTGTAGGACTGGTTTCTGTCTTTAAGAACCTAATGTTCTGAACACTCAAGACCACACTTAGGTCCCTGAATACCTAACAGTGGTCCCAGCCAGCTGGAATAATGACTTTTAATTGGCTATAAACTGTATCTGAGTGTTCATCTCTGGTGGGCTACTGTAACATTTAAAACTAGGATCTATCAAATACATAAATAATGAAAGAACAGCTATATCAGTGTTTGTGGAGACCTTAAATAAATGAGTATGCACTTACCTCTATACCTATGTACTTTAGATGCATCATTGTTTCCACTGTCTGGAAATGCTTGGCCAGAAATACTTTCCAGTAGCCTTCTCTGAATATTCTGATGCCCTTAGAGTTTTAAGATACTCTGACCTAATCCCAGTGACTAGTTTTATAGACAGAATGAGGGAATCCAGGAAGAGGACATGCTTGTTATTGGTAAACATGCAGTCTGTGTACTATTCTAGTAATATTTCTATCACACAATGTAATATCCATATAACTGTATTAACATTCTTCTGCTTATAATGGCATGATTGCTAAATGATATCTGCATTTTGTCTTCTTTGAAAACTCTGCTTCCAATGAGTTATGAAATTTATATTGCTATATAATGATACAACTATAATTTTTGAGGTTAAGCATGTTTTATCTGGAATAAACACATTTCAAATAAGAAGAGACCAGAGGATTCTATACAAATAGATTTTAGAGTAAATCAATGCTAGAGAATGAATACAAATGGTTCTTGATAATTAGAACTGTGATGAGACAAATTTTATTTGAACCTATGCCACTAATAAAATGTAAATTACAATATACTACTCTTATAGTTCATGCAATATAAAAATTAACATGAAAGTTCCACTGAACACATGGGTACTTTATTACTTACAGTATTGTGAAATGATATCTAGATTTAGTCAAAATGAAAAGGGAATTTATTCAGAACTTTCATTGTGGCCGGGCGTTGGTGGCACACGCCTTTAATCCCAGCACTTGGGAGGCAGAGGCAGGCAGATCTCTGTGAGTTCGAGGCCAGCCTGGGCTACCAAGTGAGTTCCAGGAAAGGCACAAAGCTACACAGAGAAACCCTGTCTCAAAAAAACCAAAAAAAAAAAAAAACAAAACCTTTCATTGGAAAATTTGTAGCATATTTTTAAAGTACATTCTAACACTGGATAAATGACACCTGGTTACTCCACAGGATTTATTCTTTGAATCAGGATAAAACTTTGATAGAGCTGTCACATCCAGTTGAAAGATATAATGTGTTCTAAGAAAGAAGCTTAGCTTCTGGTTATTTAGTAGTTTGTACATAAATAATGGTCAACTCTCCAGCTTTTTTATCCACTGGATTCCTAATGTATATACTAATTCTAGCATGGAGATGTGTGAGTGGATGTCCACATGATGAATAAGGCTCTGTGAAGTTCTGCAACAACGAGTCCTCTATAGATGTGTGTGTATATTTACTTTTTTGTATTTTTGTTACCTTACACAATATGTTTGCACATTCTACTGTAACCTCAGTTGTAAATTACATACATTATTCCCAGTCAGCCTTAAAAAAAAACCATCATTTTGAATTCTCAGAAACCAAATTTCCAGTTCCCTTTCACTGTTACTCACCACACTTATCTCTAAAATTATAAACAAAAATCAACATCTCTTTCTGTCTCTTCTTAGAAACAAGTAATCCTCATTGAAAAGATAACAAACATCCCTATTTGAATATTATAGGTAGTTTCAAGAAAAGACATCTCCATACCCTTGGGAGGTGAAAGGTACTCAAAAAGAAGTCATCAAATGTGATGTGTGCTATAGAAAGCTACAGAATAGTAAAGGCAAGCCCAATAAACCATAACTAGAGCTGAAATATAGAACAGTCATTTAGGAATTGAACTTCCTTGCAGATTAACTACATTAAGAGTTCATACCACTCTAGTAATTTTGGCCGACATAAGAAATACAAATGACAACTACTAACATTGATGTAAGGTAAGGGAAACAGCTATACACTGCTGATGACAGTCTAAGCTTGAATAACCTCTTTAAAATTAGTCTGGCATTTTCTCAAAACCATATAAACCAACTATACCACTCTTTATCATACACCTGAAGGGCTTTATATCTTACTACAGGGACATTTGCAATATGCTCATTGCTTCCGGATTCACAGTAGCTGAAAAAAGGAAACAGTTAATGTTCATCAACAGAGGCACTGCTGGTCAAAGTTTGTAGCAGTACACATCTATGACTATAAACACAGATACTTACAAAAGCAGTTTTTGAACAATATTATTCTTTAGAAAAGCAATTCTCAAGCTGTGACCCCTTTGGGGTTCAAATGACCCTTTTATAGAGGTCACCATCTGCATATCAGATACTTACATTATGTTACTTACATTCATAACAGTAGCAAAATTAAAGTTATGAAGTAGCAATGAAAATAATCTTATGGTTGAGGGTCACCACAAAATGAGGAACTGTATTAAAGTGTCGAAGTATTAGAAAGGGTGAGAACTATTGTTTAGAAAACATCAGTAAATTCTCCCTTACAATCTGTGATTTCCCTGTGAGTGAAGGAAAATCTAACATTGGTTTTAGCCCTTCTTTCCTTCATTTCTTCACTCTTTTTTGCTCCTTCCCCTCCAACTGTGCTTTGATTTATACATATTTCTCAGTAATTGTATAACACATTTCTGACAATTCTATAGTTGAGATGAACGCTGAAGTTCATGGTACACATAATGGACTGCTGTAGATGACATCAGTGTTCCTCCTGATCCTGAGATTTTTCACACCTTTACCCAGCATTATTTCTTCTCTAGCTCAATGTTCTTTTGGGTGGCTTGGGCAACTAAAAAAAGATGTCTTTGGCTTCAAGGGAATCCTTTTCTAAAGCACATTAGACAAGGGCAGAAAAAAGTCAATAAACAGGACGTCAGGGTCTTCAAATAGGAAGGAAACAGGCCAATTATTCAAATTAAATGATCAGATATAACCTTGAACAACCACACTCAGAAGTCCACACCCAAAAGTCTTTTCAATGTCAGGTTTGTGCCTAAACATCAAGCTGAGCCTCTAATACGAAATGGCTTCAAATGTAATGAACAACACCATTAGGGGAGCCTCCTAAGATGCAAACCATGGTCGTCTGATGAAGGCATTATTCTTTTATTCATAAAAAAATCACCATGGGAACAATCACTAGTCAAAATAAAATGTTATCATAAGTTTAAATCTGTGATTAGAAAAGAAATCGTCTTCTGAATGTCATGCTGATTAGGGAGATAAAGCAGAAAGTCTTCTAACATGACTTAAATTATAGCAGATAAGACAGGATGCTTCTTGCATATGCAAGTAACAAAAATATTGGTCACTAGCATCGAGGATAATAATTGAAAATGATTTTGTCACTCTAATAGTTAAACATGTGCTCAATTTATCTAAATCCTATTGCATAAGGCAGATACGATTTAGAATATACTAGGCTTAGTGTGAATCAGACTATTGTAGATTATTTTGTAATATTTTAATAAGATTTTATGTTCCTTTTTCTATCTACTGAGTCTAATTTCAAAAGATAAAAGATTAGGATGAAGGTCACTCTATTACAAAGGTAAAAAACTGCCAAGAATCTATGTAGAAAAGCTTGTTTGGGAGGAGCAAGGACTGGCTCTCAGTCCTTTAAAAAGAGTTAGCTATATCCAGGGGCACTGTTAAGCCATAAGTAATATGACTCCATGCTTGCCTGTATAACCCAATTGTAAGTACTGCCATCCCATATTTGTCAAAGTAGTATTTATTGAGAATCTAGAGTCCCTTGTAATAGAACATGGTGCTCTTTTGTTATGTATTATATTTGTCAGTCATTTGAGTCTTTCCCATAGGGAAATAATATGTGGGTAGGAATAACCATCAAAATTGCCAGGTGAACACTACAATTATGTGTGAAAGGCAGCTATATGATTTAAATGTTTAAAGAGAACAAATTATGACAACTCTAAGTTTCCATTCTTTAAGGTGGTTTTTGCTTTATGGGGGCAATACAACCATTGACTTTCTGTCTTGTTCCTTTGCATTACCTTGGGTATCTTTCAGTATATTAATAGTGTGAGTCAGGAAAATAAGAATAATCATTTTAAGTAGACAAGTTAGCTAAAGTATCTAGTAAGTAACTTTTCCTGTAAGTTTGTTCTGACTTAATTTTTTCAAATGAAAAAGAAGGAAGGAAGGAAGGAAGGAAGGAAGGAAGGAAGGAAGGAAGGAAGGAAGGAAGGAAGGAAGGAAGGAAGGGAGAGAGAGAGAGAGAAAAGAAAGAAAGAAAGAAAGAAAGAAAGAAAGAAAGAAAGAAAGAAAGAAAGAAAGAAAGAAAATGATACTTTGGGGAAATGTGTTTGTCTTGTGTTCCTACAGCCTCTGCTGTGTATCTGAGCCTCCAGCATGGAGAATAGAAGCATGTGTATAAAAATGTAGGCTTTTGAAATGTCTGTCCCAGTTGCAGCTGCGAGAAAGCTTGCCCCAACCGTAAAATGAATGCTTCAATCAGGCATACATCTGGGTCTTCTTAGGAAGAATAAAGTCTTTCTGAAAAAGCAAAGCCAAAAGGAATATGCCCCACTGGACCAGCAAATGCACTTTGCATTTTGCTGAAGTCATGGAAACAGGGGCAGGAACCCTGAAAGTCACTAAGGGCAAGAAGCATTAAGGTTCAGCTCAATCGCAGGTGAACTCTAGAAGGAGCCCAAAGAAACAACTGTCTGCTGGCAATGTGCTTTGTGACCAGGGAGAATTATCATTTTTCATAACTTTGTACACTGATATAGAAAAATTCTTTGGATTTGTCCATTGTGATACAATGCTAAACAGATGCACACTTATATGTGGTTTTGAGATAAAATAAAATCACACTCAGTGTGGAGCAAAACTTAAGAATTAAGCTTAGACATATAAGACCAAAATGTTGGAAACGGCATATCGACTGTTTAAGAAAACATATAATTAATATCCATTACCAGTAGTGAGGTTAACAATGGGAGTTAGACACCCATGATATTTAACCTGAAAACCTAAATTTAGATACCAGGTAATAAATAAAAATTACATTTATTGCTAATTTATGTGAGTACTGAGAATAAATTTCTATTAATCTACAAATATTTAGGCATCCATTTTGAATCACCATTCTTCTGAAGAAAGAGATAGATGAATTCCATCATTGATAAAGTATAAAAAAATTAGTGGGACACATCTTCTATTACTATTTTAATCAGCTAGAAAAGTGCATTCCAAATTTAACATGCTTAGGATTATGTAGAAGTCTTGTGAAAACAAAGCCTGACTTGTTAGGCCTAGAAAACATCTCATGATTATGGACTTGTAGTAAGTACCTAGGTGAGACATGATGGTATTGATCCACAAATCACACACTGACTGGCAAGGGATAGAAAGACTATGTCCTCATTATACATAATCATAAAATGAATCAAATCACAGACCAATATAGAAACGAAGTTATCTAAAAATATGTATGTAAAATCACCAGCTTCAAATAAAGTTACCTCTGTGGACCAAAATGAAACATAAATTCATTGATTGATAGGAAATTTTAAGGTAGCTTTATTTTTTTTAACTTATGTTATAATTTAACACCACTAGGATTTTTTCTCTTCAAAATAAAAAGTAAAATCACCTCCTTACATATTGGTACACAACCAGTGTTCTTGAAATATTAAATTATTTTAGGTACTGTTGCTGTTGATTTCTGTTTCTGAGTAAATTCTCTGGGCCCCTTAAGCGGGTAAAGCTAAACAATTGTCTCGCCTATGCCCATGGAGGCTCCATCACTATTGGTCCACAGTGGATGAGTTCCCATTAGTTTAATTTGGTTGAACTGCTTAAGGGGAACCTGGCAGTGGGATCAGGATCCATCCCTGCTGTATGAGTGGACTTTTTGGAGCCCAGTGCCTATGGTAGGACACCTTACACAGCCTTGGTTCAGGAGGAGGAGCTTAGACCTGCCTCAACTGAATGTACTAGGTTCTGGTGACTCCCCATGGGAGTCCTTACCTTGGAGGAGGTGGGAATGGGGGATGGGTTGGAGAGGAAGGCTGGGAGGGCGGGAGGAGGTAGGAGGGGAGCGTCTATTGATGGTATGTAAAATGAACAGGAAATTTAATAATAATAAAAAAAGAAAAAAAGTTCTCTGGGACTTTGTGTGCATTCCTCCCCTGTTCTCCTCATTGCTACCAGATGAAATTAGATCCTTATCTCATACTGCACAAAACTTAACTCCAGAGTGCAACCTAAGCAAAGATCCCCTGAATCTGATAGAGGAGAATAGCATGCCTGGTAACGTAAACCTAGCTGACTAACTATGGCTTGAGAGGTCATGGACCCTAGAGGAGAACTCACTACTGCCATTTCGCTAACCCAGTGTAGTGTCTAACTGTTTTAAATACTTACCTATATACCCACAGATTTGGAAGCTATCATTCCACATCTTTTTTTTTTTTTTCACCAGACAGAGATCATTACAGAAACCCACAACAGACCAAAATGCATGCAGAGGGAACAGCTCACCGTGAGGTGCTCAGCTCCAAGTTAATACATTTGTTTATTATATGACACCTAATGCATAAGCTATAGGGAAGATTGCAGAGAAAGAGGTGGGAAAATGGTAGGAACCTCAGGACCAAGACATGTTGTTTAAGATAGTGTGTTCTATATTTAATCGGTAGGCTGTACCTATGAAATCTCAAAAATATAATCAACTTAAAAGTAATGCATAACACCAGTTGACACTCCAGTGTGAAAGGGGGAAATTGAACAATGCCCTGCCTCTAGACAAGGAGCTTCAAGCAATAGAGAGAGGATGAAAGAGCAAGGGAGAAGAAATTTGGGGAAGGGTAATGATAACTGAATACTACTGAAAATGCCAGATGCTACATGGAAAGCTACTACTGTGAGAGCTTTCTTGTGTGTGTGTGTGTGTGTGTGTGTGTGTGTGTGTGTGTATTGCTTAAATGTAGTTTCCCTATGAGAGACCATCCCTTCCACATACACCATAGGTTATAAAATAGAAAGGCCGGTTCTAGGTATAGGTTGCTTATTTTCAAGCCGCTGCTCAGTGAGATACCAGGGACACTGCTCCCAAACATTACAGGATATTGCCATTGCTTTTGGTTACCTTCCAGGACTTGATGGTAAAGCCATATTGCTGAAGGGCACTGATACTTCACTCGTAGTAAATGGATAAATTAGGCTGGTAGCAGCCAAGAAGCTTCTTCCTTTTTGTATAGCTTCCATAGTACTTGAGTGTTCCATTTTACGAACTACTGAGGAGAGAATGCATCAATAGCACTATTCAGCTGGGAACCTTAAAAACTAAAAGAGAGACTTGTGTGATAAGATATCCCCACTGATGCAATACTGGCACAGATATCATATGAGTAAACAACAACTTTATGATGAGATTTAAAGTCTGCTTCACAAGACAGAACCCTTGCATGCTACCATTCGCTAGCCCAAAACCTCACAGGTAACTAGATCATAGATCACTATAGCATTAATTAATTAATTTTAATATTGGTATTTTATGACTTAAGTCTGCCTTGTTTTGCTTTTGTTTGTCCTTTCAGCTTTCTTTTATGCATCTGCTTTTGCCTTTCTCTGACTTTCTATAGACTATTCCAATAACTTTAAAAGTATGTTTTTGTTTCTCTAATGTATGAGGTTATTTGTTAGTAGACAATGTCCAGTGAACCCAGAAGGCATTAATATATATATAT